>JARDUL010252149.1:4017-15748 GCA_030265205.1 Dirona pellucida
CCCCCCCCCCCCCCCCAAACCTATAAACTCTGTTACATCAAACTTTATAAGAGTCATTTAAGAAACATCGAGAGAAAAAAATCAGCGCCAGTGTTTTGCTGTTTTGAGAAAGTTAAGAAATGTGGATTTCTTAGTTTTCCTATTTTAGAGTCTATCATAAGGGGTTGAGGACTGTATTATATATTTCATTTTTAACTGAATCATTCTAGCTTTATATGCCTCATAGATATAAAAATACAGTTTGTTTAATTGAATGACTTTGTGATACACATTTTCAATTATGATTGTGCTCTCCCCTTTTGCAGATAAAGAGACAGCTGGAGCTGTTGAAAAGACAGCAAAGGAACCTGGGAAGGCGACTTCAAAGGAGTCTGCAAAGGGGACGTCAAAGGAGTCTGCAAAGGCGACGTCAAAGGAGTCTGCAAAGGCGACGTCAAAGGAGTCTGTGAAAGCGACGTCAAAGGAGTCTGCAAAGGCGGCTTCAAAAGAACCTGCGAAGGAACCTGTGAAGAAGGGGCGTGGTCGACCAGCCAAACCCAAACCAGAGAGTTGCAATGGTTCTAGTGTTGCAAAGGGCAAACCTAAAACTGTCAATGGAAAAGATAAGAAAACGAATAAGAAAACAAAGGAAGAGGATGAAGATGAAGACGAAGACGAGGAAGATGAAATGGATAAGGAGATTGAGAAACTTTCAAAGCTCCCAACTGTGCAGAAGAGGAAACAAACGAAAAAGGATAAAGTGGAAGAAGAGAAAGAAGACAATAAAGATGATGACAATGCTAAAAAGGAGACCAGGAAGTCGAAAAGAGGTTAGTTCGAAAGATACTAGATTATTAATCTATTCCTTGCATTGTCTGGACAAAACACCTTAATCTCTCGTGCTGATTGTGTGTTGAAACATACGCATTTGGCATCCATTTGCTTTTCGTGACCACTGAAAATAAGATGAACTTTTACAGATAACTTTCCCAGTTGTAAGCTGGTACCCATTTACACTTACACTCCTGCGTGAGGTGACTGGGGTAGGATATTGTGATATTAAAAAAGTCAGGAATTATTTTTTATTTGGTTTGCATTCAAGACTTTAACTGGCTGTTGAAAGTTTTGTTCTATTGGGGTTGCAACTGTTATTGAATTGTATCAGCTCATGAGTGAGTGGCATGTGTCCTGAAATTTGAGATTATGACTATGAAAATCATGAAATTGTGCTTGAGTTGTGCCCCCCGTAATGCTTTATTTTATTTGTGTAGGTGCTAAAAGTTCTAAAGAAGACGATTTAGACGACTCATCGTCAGATGGTGAGGACAGCAAGAAGGCTGCAAGTGAGGAGGACTATGATGAGGCAGACAGCGAGCTGGAGCCGATGGTCACATTTGCCCCGTTAAATGACGTAAGTTTTTAACCTTTGTTACAATTTACATAATCTTTTGGGGATATGCTTTGTAAACGTTGGTGATTTGGTACCCAAGGGTCACATATTATGTAACTTTCAGGTAGTCATTGATCATTTCAGCCACAGTCAAATTATTTGATTCGAACAGGCTTACCCTGTGTCCACATGTCGAGCTACGAGTGTGGACACAGGGTTAGAAAACAAGATATAGGCCTTTTATGATAGATATTAATGATTTTCAAGCTTGTGCCATAACATACGTTTGTTTTTATAGTGGATAGGTTGGTGTTTTGTTCATGTCTTAAGGTAACAATATTAGTTTTGTGACTATTGTCACTGCCTCTACCTGTAAGGCTGCCTTGTTCAGTTTTTCTAATTAGGATATTTGTGTTGCTTTCCACTTGCAGGACATGTCTGCAGAGAATGACAACCTTTCGGCCAAAAACAAGTTGTTGGAAGAAGGTTCTAATGATGATGATGATGATGATGAACAAGAAGGGGGAGATGACTCCAGCGATGATGATGGTTCTGGTAATGCCATAACTTCTTTAATTATCTATTGTTATGTAATGCTTGCATAACATTTTGAACTCGTGCTATTCCTTTTTAAAGGGGGTTTCGTGTGCATCCAAGTGATGGTAGCAGTAACAGTTGATAACTCTTTGGATTTCCAAAATGCAATTCGATTTTGGGAAATGTCGTGATGAAATGGGGATTTACTGATTTTATTTAATAAGCACCACATTTTGAACACAAATTTCATCATGAGAAGAATAACAAGATCAATAGGTATAGATTCCAAACAAAATTTTCAGCTTAATATAAAAAGCATGTTCAAAATACAAAAATGTAGAAAGTCATTGGTTGAAGTTTAAGTGCAAAAAAATTTAAAATATTTGGCGTCAGTGTTGTGTGTATCAGGAGTAAACTAATTTGACGGCTAGAATTTGAAATGCTCAATGTCGAAATAAAATATGAATTTTTTTTCGGCCCTATCACCAACCACCCCTCATGGAATACATTAAAATGACTTGCATGACTGAAAAAAGTCTAAGGGAAATCAATTAGGAAATAAAAGACAGCTTTATGGAAAGTCAAATGGTTGAAATACAGTATTGACATGATCATTTGAACCACACTGCCATGGAGCACGCTGATTAAGTAAACAGAATCTGTGAAGTTTTGCATTCAGAATATGACAATCTGCTGAATGGAGTAGGCATCTCAGTCAAGTTAAAGTTAAAGGGGTAAAAATTACGGAATTGATGGCCTTATTCTGATGCATGACTTTATGAAGTATATTGGTTTTATTTTATTTTTATTTATGTATTTCTCAATCTTTCTCTATTTTATTTTCTGTAGTCTTTGAGTGTTGTTATTTGCTTAATTTTTCCTTAGATGCCCCTTCGAAAAAGTCAAAGGAGAAGAACGTAAAAGCAAAGAAAGATAAAAGTGGAGAGGAAAGTGAAGAAAACTCAGACAAAGAGGAGGACGGGGAGGAGGAGGAGGCTGATGAGGAAAAGAGAAAGGGCAGTGATAGTGACACCAATATTGGGACGAAGAAGAGGATGCGAAGCAAACTCTTGGACAGTAAATTGTCGGACAGTGACTCGGATATTGGCGCCGCAAAGTAAGGCTTGATATTTAATTAGCATTTTGTCTTATGTGGAAAGGTTGGTTATCAGACGAAACCCTCATTGTTTTACGAGAGACTTTAAAAAAATATAATTGGTTATTTGTGCAGTCCTGCCAATGGTCCCAGAAAATCATAAAAACAATTCCCAGATTTTAGGATGAATATTACTATAACTATATGGCACAACATTGTTCTCTGTCTTGGTTTTAAGTGGTTCTTGTTGAAATTGTCAGGATTTTGTGAAAATTCCCGTTTTCATTTCCAATTTTGATATTCCAGCGCTAAAGCATTTGATTTTACTAGAAATAGAGACGTTGCTGCAATTTTAATGTAGGGTTCTTTGTTCATCAAGGATAATCTCTTTCAAAAGACCGGCTCTGAAAGGTCCCAACAGAAATAGTTTTGCAGTAACTATGGTTTCATTTAGGCCTTGAATTAAAAGGCACTTGTGACTGTGACAAATCATAGTGGTTCGTTTTGGTTTTTAAAATTTACCCTACTTCTTAGTTTTGAGGTCATCACCATGCAAGAGTGGACATTGTAAAGAGTCTAATTAGGTTGCTTGTACTTGAAATAATTTTTGGTACTTTAATTAATAAAGTTTCTCTCTGTTTGATGCTTTTCAGGAAAAAGAAAGTGAAAGATGAAGGAGATTCTTTCAAGGAAGAAAGCTCCTCTGGGTCAAGTTTGGATTCTGACTCTGAAGACGAGAATGACGATGATAGTGAAGATGCAGAGGATGACGGCGACGATGATGAATTGAAGAAGAAGAAGAAAAAGAAAAGGAAGAGGAGAAAGAGGAAGGGAAAGAAGAAGAAGGGTAGTGGTGACGAAGAGGAAGAAGAGGGCGATGAAGACTCCAAGGGAAAGAAAGGAAAGAAAAGGAAACGAATCAAAAAGATGAGTGACTCATCAAACGATAATTCGGATGATTCGGATGATGTGAGTATGATTAGAGCCTTTTGGTAAATATCAGACCTGCCTAGTACTACAAATTTTTCGTAGTTCTACGGAAAATGGCCCATTTCGAGCCCCCACTACGAATTTAACTGGTTTTACTACCAATTTTCGATAACACGTGAGATTTTGGTGAAAAAATAATTTAACAACAAGCTGGCCGAATTATTCACGTCACGATATATTTTCAGCGTTGTTGGGCGACTTACTCGACAAAGATACTTGAATACTGAGTATCGCGCGACCAATACTTTCAAAATACTATAGATATAAAGAGCGAAGATAATTTGACGGTATCGAGTAGCGATATTTAATTGTATTTCAAGCTTAGAGACGCATTTAAAACGACAAACAAATTGTATTTTCGGTACTATTTTTCTACTAATTTTTACTGAAAACTACTAATTTTTGCTCTCTCCACTACTAATTCCTAAAATTTCAAGTAAACAGGCTTGAAATATAGATCAGTAAATGATAGTCAACGTGATGTGGTTTCTTTTATCAGAATTGTGATTTTCTCGTCTAAAAAGAAAAAAGATTTAAGTCTGCATGTTAATATTATGTTCAACACTGATTAAACACACTGATTAAACTGTCTGCCATTGTGAGTAGAATAAGTTGGTTGTTGTTTGTGAACTCCTTAGATTTTTTAAAAACAAAACAAATCAAAGTGTAATGTTTGGTAAAATGTGTCATTACTTTATTGCCAGGACAAAGATACGGCTGGTTTTGGAAAGCGAAAGAAAATCCGTAAAGTGATGTCAAACAAGAAGTTGGAGGATACCACTAAAGCTGCTGCCAAGGCAGAGGAAAAGAGGAGGAAGCGAATTTCTGCAAAACAGAGAGAGGTTAGTGACTGTTACAAAATAATTTTCTCATTTTCTAATCCAGTGGCCTTCTCATTATATATTTTTCTAGTTGCATGTTAGAGTGTTATTTCAGACATTTAAATGTAAGAGCCCCATTATCAGCTCATCCAAACTAACTTAACAGTTGGTTGTGATTTTGATCAATGTTAGTTACGATTTTGATCAATGCTGGTTGGGATATTGATGAATGTTGGTTGGGATTTTGATCAATTTTGGGGGATTTTGATTAATTTTGGTTGGGATTTTGATCAATTTTGGTTGGGATTTTAGATTTAATTGTGAAAAATGATGTGCTCATCAAAGTTATGTTACATTAACTTTTTTTCTAATCTTCCCAGTTTAACGTTGAGACCATGACTGATGAAAATAATCCGATGAATTCCCCCATGACCACCAAGCTGGTCCTAGAACCTGGAAAGGAGGAAGATGATGAACCAGCCATTCAAGTTAACAAAAAACTTGTACGCAAATTGAAACCTCACCAAGTGGAAGGTAATCACAGGATTCACAATTTTTGAAATTTTTTTTTCCCCCAACCTTATATGCTGGCAAGGTTGTCAATATTATGCCTCAAATCTGCATCAAGGAGTTTTTTATTCCGTCTTTAAAAAAAAAAAAAATTCCACTTATCTACAGGAATTGAATATAGGGTGGATGTATTTTTTAAAGAGAAGTTAACAATGCAAGGGTTCTGCAATATAGGGATTAAGAAGTAGTATAGTTTCAGGCTCGTAGAAAGAGCTTTTGATGTATGATTCTACTTTGCCTTTTTTTTTCAAGGGTTCCTGACTGGACTTCTTTGTCAAAAGTAGAGCACTTTGTTCAGAATCTGCATGTTTTATAGAGTGTGAAATATTTGTTTCTGTTCAGATTGGAACTTAAAAGATAGTGGAAGAATTTGTAGTAAGTGCATAGCATTGTGCTAGTGGAAATTTATTGTCACTGAGAGTTTTGGGGTTTTTTTTCTTTTCCGAAATTGAAGAACTTGTAGTAGATGCAGATTATTGCGTTAGTGGAAATTTATTGTCCTTGTAATTTATTTTAAAAATTTCAAAAATTGTTTGTAAAAATTTTGAAATGACTTTTTCCCCTCCAGCTGTCCAGTTCATGTGGGATTGCTTGTACGAGAGTGTCAAACGGGCTAAGAAGGAGGACGGGGCTGGGTGCATCTTGGCCCATTGCATGGGTTTGGGGAAAACGTTATCGGTAAGCCTTACACCGTTGATTCATGATTCTTTTGAACACTTTAAATCTGAACAAAGTTTGCTGGTGTTCACCTGTATCCATCCCTTAGTGTTCATTCTTGTTCTTTTCCAACTTTCACTTTTGATATATCTGTAGCTTATCTGTCTGTTTTACAAAAACAAATTGACTCAACAGATCACAGGTGAAACTAGATTGGTTTGTTCATGGAAAAGGTCACTTTTTCTAAATTTAGAGTCCAATAAATGTAGTTACATGTAGTTCATGGCTTTGGTAAAGACAAAAGTTGTTTATCCTTTACTTTGTTTGTTTTTTTAAATTAGATTTTACAAAGATTTAGAAATCAATTTTTTTACCTGATAACATTTCTTTTTTCTGTGTTCAGGTGATTTCGTTTGTACACACTGTCTTGACCCATGAGAAGGCAATGCATCAACACACATGTCTGGTTGTGTCACCATTGAACACTGTCCTCAACTGGAGGAATGAGTGGAAGATGTGGTTTGACAAGAAGGACCAACTAGAGGTAAGACTATGTCATACTATGGACTACTATGGCCCCTCACACATTTTACTTGCTTTGATTTCTCTTACTGATTTTAGACAAGAACAGGTTTTTTTATGTATTCATTAGTGATTGATATATGTTATTAATTTTGTTTTAGAATGGAGAAGAGCAGAGGTTTTGAAAATGTTTATGTGCTCTCTCTTGAGTTGCTACTTGGTGTGTTTTCTTTTGTATTTGAGATTTTTTCTTTCTTTTACCTTTTGTTTTCACCTGGACCACACAATAAATTTTATACTGTTGCATATGTGTTCCTCTGTCATTGGAAAAAAATAATAGATTAGTTATAGATATGCATAAAAATGTTACCCTATTTTTCCATAAGAAAAGTTAGCCTTTGTGGAAGATTACAATTCATTAAGTTGAAAATAATTTAAAAAAATTTAGGTTGAAAATTCCAAATTAAGTTTACTTGAATTGATAGAAGTAAAGTTTGTGACACCCACCTTCCCACATGATTTCAGGTTTGGGAGCTTGCCAGCTGTAAGCAAAACAACGCCCGAGCGGACATGCTGAGAGAATGGCAAGAATCTGGAGGAATCATGATTATTGGGTACGAGATGTACCGCAATTTGACCATAGGGGCCAGAATCAAAAACAAACGACTGAAGAAGGCATTCCAAGAAACCCTTGTGGACCCTGGTCAGTTTTTACGCAATCCATATGTATGTGTTTGTATGTGACGTTTGATGACCTTCAAAGTGTAGCTCAAATATTCTTGTTATGGAAACCTGTCACTTTGTGAAAATGCTTAATTTAGGAACATAATTTTTCTGTGATTTGAAATATGTCATCAAATTTATTGAAAGATATTTTATTATTTTAAAAAATTAAATTAAATTGATTTTAGATTCTAATTTTTTATATTAAAGTCAATTGATTTTAGATTGCCTTACCCCTTCTAGTACTACCATTGTATGTTTTTTAATCACAAGAAGGTGATCATATCACAGAGATGCAAATCTTGCACATTTTCCATCATTTGAGACTTTTCCAGTATCCGAAATAATATTTTAAAAATGAGAAGAAACGTCCTTGGCTCTGTTACAGGATTTTTGTATTTGCCATTTGCATTCCTTATGTCGATGATAATCATTGTGAAAGTTTTCCACTTTATCCTTCCAGGTCCTGATATATGTGTATGCGATGAGGGCCATGTGCTGAAGAACGAAGCCTCGTCTCTCTCCAAGGCTATGAACACAATGAGGACCAGGAGGAGGATTGTCCTCACTGGAACACCTCTACAAAATAACCTCAATGAATGTGAGTTTGGACAAAATTTCATCAATGGACTTCTCATAGGGAATCATTAGTCTATGTCCTATTTAATGTTTAAAGTGTCATTAGTCTATGTCCTATTTAATGTTTAAAGACAGACTGATAGTGGGATAATGTAACAGTGCCAGTGAGAGACAAGAACAGAAAATAGAAAAAAGATCTTTTTTCTATTTTCTGTTCTTGTCTCTCACTGGCACTGTTACATTATCCCACTATCAGTCTGTCTACTAGACCATTCAGTGCCCGCTCCCTCTTCATTGATTGTTAATGTTTAAAGTGTCATTAGTCTATGTCCTATTTAATGTTTAAAGTGTCATTAGTCTATGTCCTATTTAATGTTTAAAGTGAAGATGTAAAATTTATTTATCTTTCTCTGATGTGTTTAAATCTATGGCAGTGAAACTTACATGATTTTGTTGAAAATTAATTACATGGCTGTGATACTATCGCTAAAGTTCAGAAGCTTTTGAAATACTTACTTAAATTGATTTAATTCTACTAAATGCGATGGAAAATGGCTTTTATTGCCTTGATGAGATAATCTGTATTTGAATTACTCGCAATTGATAGTCTGTAACTGAATTTTCATAATTGGCAGCTATGAAAATGCTTCACAAGTGGTTGAAAAACATAATTTAGAAATAATTATTGCATTGTCTGATTCGATTAGATATCTTTCAACTTGAGTAAATATTATTTCTATCCTGCTTTTAACCACCCCCACCCCACCCCCAGATCATTGCATGTTGAGTTTCGTGAAGCCCAACCTGTTGGGTACCAGGAAGGAGTTCAACAACCGATTCATCAGCCCCATTCAAAATGGCCAGTGTACGGACTCAACTATAAGGGATGTACGCATCATGAAGGCCAGGGCACACGTCTTGCACGAAATGCTGGCTGGCTGTGTCCAGGTAGGCTGTTGAATTTCGTAGGCCAGAAAGCTGCACTTAATGATCTGTGGAGCTAATTTTCATTAGTCTTAGATTTATCTTTCCCAGGATCATAAAATTTGATGGTTTTAAATGTTTTTAAGTTGTTTGATAAAGATTGTAGGCTTGATGAGGATTGTTATGGGGATATTTATTTTCTGAGAATTGAGAGGATGTCTTTGTATTTTGTTCCTTGCTATAAGATCTTGGCACATTGTTTCTGTTAGAGCTTGTTATTTTAAGGATTGTTTTGGCTCAAATAGATCTCAACATGCATGAAAGTGTTATTCATTATGATCCATTTTGTGGAGAACTATTACTATATATATATAAAATGCATACTATGACTATACTATACTATACACTGGTTTGACAACTCAACCCTTTCTCAAGCCTTTGAATAAACATTTTCTGTGTTATTTTCTTCTATGCCAATCAGCGTCGTGACTATTCAGCCTTAACCAAGTTTCTGCCTCCCAAGCAAGAGTATGTGATATCAGTTCGTCTGTCGGATGTACAGATAGAGTTGTACCAGAAGTACATGGAGTTGTCGGGGCAGGGAGTTGACGGGGTTTTCAACAACAAGGGAGCCCGTCTGTTCAAGGACTACCAGAACCTGATGAAGATCTGGACACATCCGTGGGTCCTCAAGCTGGCAGAGATCAGGGATGAGTCTAAGGTATAAATGGCGGAGCTGCCAAATCTTGCATGTGACATGGACAGTCCCATTTCTATTTTGGTGTGTGTTTTCTGCTGTTGTTGTGTTGAGTAAAAGTCAAATTTTCATGATGTCAGGATATATCATCCTTGAGAAATCAATTCTCTGTGTTCACCTTTGCAGATGATAATTTGTGTTCCCTTGTTTGTTCATTTTGTTTTGTGTTGTGTTCTTGCTTTTTTTGGGGTTTTTCTTTTCTTTTCTAGCTTTAATTGCTATTATTAGTTATTCGCATGAATTTTAATGCCTATTCTTTTCATAGACAGTCTTATTGACATATTGTGGACATTTTTAACTATTGAAACAGATGAAATATGACGACGAAGAAGATTCCTTCATTGATGATGATACAGATGCAGAGAGGTCTACATCCAGCTCCAGCTCTAACAGTGACGAGGAGAAGGTTATCAGTGACAGCGGTGACGATGAAACCCTCCCAAAAGGTCCTCACAGCAAGAGGGGGACAAGGAGAACAAGGGCTAAAGAAAGGTGATGAGATATGTGATGAGGGAACAGTAGATAAAGAAAAAGAAAATAAATACTCTTTTATAAGTAATGGGACTGATTTGCCGCTTCTATGAGTTGTGATCTTAAATATTTATACCTGTATTGTAGAGTTGTCAACCATTGCTCATGACTTGGCATTTGGCCAAGATACATGTACAGTGAGCCGCAGTGCAGTACAGAATTAGTTGAGGGAAAAAGACGACGTTAAACAAAAAAGAAGAAAAAGAAGAATGACAGAACTGAGTTTGATAAGTTGGATCATTTGACAGTTTAAAAGATTGTAGAAATTATATTCCAACACTTCCTGTTAAAATTGGCTATATACTTATCCAACTTGACCGCCTGGTGTGATTGAATTATGTTTTTATAAGGCTTTTGATACATAGCTCTTTTTATGTGCTTGATAGCGTTTAGCCGTTTGTATTCTTCAGCAATGACAATGGAGGAAAAAGAGATGAGTTGTGACCTTGTTTTAGAGAGAATAGATAATATTTACAACTGACACTGACACTACTACTACTAATTCTTTGAAAAGCCAAATAGAATTGAGAAAGAATAGCGACATCGTTTTTTTAAACTTATTCTTCCAATGCAACCACAAATTTATCCTTCCATAATCTATTTTTTGCATTGACATGAGTGACATGATCTCTCTATTAATGAATCATTTCATTATTTCTATGATTATTGAAATCAACATTGTTATGAGGAACACTGACACCACTGCTATTATCTGCCTCACACTATAATTATAATCATCCTCTTCTTTATCAGGCGTGCGGCTGGGGAAGAAAGTGATCCGGAAGAAGTAATCGCGGAATGGAAATCCAAAGCAAGGGGGCAAGAAGTTGACACTGCGAAATCGGATGAGCCCGACAGGATAAGCAAAGAATGGTGGGCACAGTATTTTTGCGAGGATGACAAAACCAAGCTCGAGCTCGGCAACAAACTGTTTCTCTTGTTCGAGATACTGAGGATGTGTGAGGAGATTGGGGACAAAGTGTAAGTTTTTAATACCTGAAACATGTTTTTAAGGGCTAATTTATTTTTTTTCCCAATCACTTTCGGCATCGATGCTTTGCTTAGAAAATATTCTCTGTTTAGAAAGGGATAATGGGTAAAATTAGGTGAGATATATGCCATATGATTCCTGATGATGATATATAGAAAGTCGTATGATAAAGCATCTGATAGAAACATTGTTGAAGTGGCAAAGCATTGTAATTTTCTAGGATGTTAAAGAAATCAAGAGGTTTTGAAACTTCCGCAATAAAAAATATATGAATGAAAAAAATTATGTGGCCAATTGTTGAAGCTAGATGTGCATGTAGAATATGAATTATGCATGCTGACATTTTTCCATGTTCATTGTTTTGAATTGGAACTTACTCTTTACATACATGAAACAAATTTAAAAAGAGTAGCCTGAGATCCAATATTTTGAATAGTTCCTTCATCTGTCACTTCCTGTCCCTTTTCCAGACTTATTTTCAGCCAGAGCATCCTGTCCTTAAACATCATAGAAGACTTCCTGGAGACAGTCGACTCAAAGTTTCAGGCAGATCTGGAGAAAAAGATGGAAGAAAATGTAAATACCCTCATCATTATTTTTTTTCCCCTGTCTCTCTCTCTCTCTCTCTCTCTCTCTCTCTCTCTCTCTCTCTCTCTCTCTCTCT
>JARDUL010252371.1:3116-23093 GCA_030265205.1 Dirona pellucida
CCCCCCCCCCCCCCCCCCGGGACAGAGCATTGATTTGAAACAAAAATTGACTTTCCAGAAACGGGTTCATCATTATCATGCTGCAGCTACCAGTACCAGTGGATGATGTTTCCATTTTTATTTTCCAGGCTGTGGACAAAGTATCGGCACGAAATTCTGATTATGATAATGTCATCACTGGCTTGTGGGTGATTACCGCCCATTTCACGGATTGCCTGGATCACCTTGTACAAGTACCCAGCCTTAAGGAAGCGTCATCAAGACTTTTCAGGTAAGAGTAAGATGGGACATATTGTTTGCATTTTTGTGAAGGTTTAAATTTTTTTAAAATTATTTCAAGAAATAGGTTTTGTTTTGCAGTAATCCCACAAATTTGTGCTCTTTTGTTTTTTAGTTTGTCAGTTTTGTCATTGATAATTAATATTTTAGTCTAACTTACTATTGTTATTGTGTTTTATTATTTTTTGAAATAGAGAATGTGCAAAGACCGTTTTAAACATTCAATGGCAAAATTTGGAGGAAGACAGCGATGTACGGCAAAGATTTGTAATTTCTCTGGCCAACTTGAATGCCAAATTGTCGCCTTTGAATTATGTCCGGTTCCGTCTGTTGGAAGCCTTGCTGGAAAATCCATGGACAGATCCCACCTTGGCAAAGATCATGGGAGGGGAGGCTGAGGATGAGGAGGAAAAAGAGGAAGGTAGGAATTTGTTCATATTATATAACAACATCTCTCAATTATTTGTATTTGTATGCTTGCAATTCAACTGGTCTTGCCTTTAGATAGGTCACTCAGGTTTGAATAATTTTCTCTTCATATTGGTAAGTTCTGAAAGAAAAATAATGGTGTAGTTAAAGTGGATTGGTGATTCTTTTTAGTAACTGACATATGTTGAGTTGATAATTAGAAAACGTTTTTTCCCCTCATTGTCGTCTGTGTAAGTGATGAATGTCAATATTTATAGACGCCTAGTAAACTATTTGAACAGAGCCATTTTTTTGTCTCAAAGTTAAAGCTTACTTAACTGAACTGTTACCACTTTGGTTTTTGGGGTGACGGATTAGCTCAGACGTAGTCAGCTGGTTTTCTGTTCATGGCAAGGTGGTATTGTGGCATGCATGGGTTTGATTCCCCCCATTGTCGAAAATCTTTTTTCTATTCCTGTTCTTGTCTGGCACTGTAACATCCTTCTATCATTCTGATTACTGGACTATTAAAGCCTGCTTCCTCTTCATTTATTTTCATACAATATAATAACATGTATGTATTTCTTTCATAGTCCGCGCTTACATTGAGGGTGAGGATGCAGTCATTTTACAGTTGCGTGTGGACATGATGCTACAAGAGAACTGTGAAGAGTACGCTCTCAACCTATGCAACAGCTGCCTGCTTCATCCTGACCTGAAAAAGGACTTGAAGCTTCGTAAAACCCAGCTGTCTCTGCTGTATAAACTTGGTCAGAGAGATCGGTTGCAAGAAGAGGTGAGGGGAAAAATGATTGAATAATGAAAAATAGTTTGCAGATATTATTATTTTCCCATAGCTTGACCTTGTGTTTTGGGGATTACCAAACATCGTGTGCATTGCTTATTCATCTGTGTAGTTTCGTTTCGTCATTTCTAAATATAGAATTATTTTGGCATATATGCATACAAACTGTTTTCAACTATGGCTTTGCTGTTGTAACACTAGCACTCTCTTTATTGTGACCCTTTTCATCTTGCAGTCAGCATGGGCTCAATCATTAAGAGTACACTTTCTACATAAGGTTCTATCATAATGACTTTTCTTTGCCCCCTGTTCATGTAATGTAATATGCTTTCATAAATATCTATGTTTACCATTAATTTTTGATAATAATTCATATTTTTACACACAAAGCTATACCATTATTATTTTTGTTTGGTTGTTGTTTATTGAGTCCCCTTTATACTGCAAAAAGCAGTGTAGGGGCCAGCCATGTGTCAAGCTCTGAAGGGTGTACGTGACAAATGGAAGTAAATCCAAATGACAATGAGGACTAAGACCACTCATCACCTTACACATGGCTAGAAAGACTGCATCATAATTTTTTCTTTCTTTTTTTTTTTCATTCCTTTAATTCTGATTTTTTATTTCTGGTAGCCCTCATTCCTTTTTTGATGATTGTTATTTTTTCCTTTCCAGTGTCAAAAACTGAGCGTCCAGGAAGCAGTGATGATTATCAGACAGCTTCAGACGAGGGCCACCAAGGAGATATGCACCATTCTTGCCCAAACTTTCATGGTCCAGCATTGGATTCGACAGTCGGATCATACAGCTAATAAGGTAGGCATCAAAACTGTGATGCTGCAATTGTTCAAACATATGGCAGACCTGTAAATGTTCAGACAATTGTCTGATTTCAGACAATAAAATAATTGTCATTAGGACGTCCCCCGGTTTCAAGACGTCTTTATTTCTCTGCGCTGTTTTATTTTCCGCGAAGTGCTCCGACGAATTTTCCGCGAAGCACTCTCCGCGACTTTTTTCTCTTTCCTGCGATTGGCGCCCCCTTTCACTTTCTTGCAGTGTGTGGTGTTGGTATTTGGTTCTGTCTCTCTCCGCCTTGCGTGAATGGGTGTTTACTGTTTTCGGGAAGCAAAAAAGATCCGACCTGGACGGAAAGTAGTATTTATGAAGGGCGGAAAATTGTTGGTCGGAAGGTTAAAATGCGAGAAATTAAATAATAAGATAATTTTGCGAACAGAAGTTTCTTACAACCGGAAGTAAGTCACAACTGGAAGTAAGAGGGCGCGACTCAACAAACTCTTTCACAATCACAATCATGATAATATTTTAGTATCTTATAAACGGCACCACGTTTTTTGGGTGAGTTTTTAAAATTGAAATTGTGTGTGGCATTGAAATTGAAAATCTAGATACTCTCTCTAGATATATATATTTAACGCAACGGACGTCTAAACTGCTACCAGTCCTATATTATAGGCTAGTCTACTTTTTGTTTGCTTATAAAAAAATGCGTGAAGTGTTGGTGTAGTAGTAGTAGTAGTAGTAGTCAGATCATACTACTATAAATCATAGTCGTAATAGTAATAATTGTGACCTAAATCCATGGAAGGCACAATGAAAAAATAAATTTAGATGATGATGGCTTGACGAAAGGGACTCTAATATTTTATCAGACTGTCCGGAAAGTTCCTGTACCAGGAATATAGTATAGCCTTTTGACTTTTGTTTGTTTTGTAAACAATAACAAAGGCTTGATTATGGCATGGCAGCAAAGGATGATCCTTTGAACTACTTTTTCAGTTTGCTGAAAAGTTCAGACAATTTTGACATTGCTCATTTACAGGTCTGAAGTAATCTGCGATGGACCAGCATCCTATCCAGAAGGGTGACATATTGTCACTCTGTCCGCTTCACACTAAGGACACACTCCATGGGCCTCAAGGCTTTTAAGGACTTACTATATATACTATTACTGTAAAATATATGTGATGTTTAACAAGAGGCTGTTGCTGCTGGGGTGTTAATTGACATTCCCATCGTTTTATTTATTCCAGGATTTGTTAAAGCTGTGGATTCGCCAACAGGCCCTGGCAGACAAAGACCAGGATCGATTCAAGGAGAGTGTGTGGGCCATCGCAAAACTGTCACAGTCCACGGATCAAATCATTTACTTCATCGACACTCTGAGGGAACAGGTAATCTTTCTTGATGCTTTGTCTTTGACTCTTATTTGTGTTGGCTTTGTCACACCATGCGGTCAAGATTTGATGGTGACAAATATCACACCTACACTTTCTGTTAATAAACTTACTGACAAGGTATTTAATAGTCTGTTAACATTGGAATTGTTTGAATTGATCTCTAGCTAATTATTGGAAAACCAATTTGATAGTTCGTCATGGATGTCTGGTAATAAAACAAACACTGAAATTGTCTACTGAAGTGCCTGCCTTATCAGTTACAGAAATGGATAGTTTATGTTGGAATGTTCTTGAATTTTAAAATGTATTTTTAAAATTATTTTATTTGAATAACTAAATGCTTAAAAGTTTCCCTCTTATACGAAGTAGCATGGGTTATCCAAAGGTCGTACTATTATGACTATAAATACAGTGTCAAACAACATTGAAATAAGGACTTACTGATTAATGTTCATCAATGATGAATAAAGAATCCCTCCCCGAATAATAAGGTCATGTGGCAAGGAAAAAGCTACCAAGTATTTCTTGTATATATCTACATCAATATTTGAATAAATGTGACTATATTGTGGTGTAAAGTTGATTATATTGTGGTGTGAATGTGACTATATTGTGGTGCTATGTCTAACATGTTTCTGATTGTTGAATCCCTTCCAGTGTGGCAAGACATATCTCCAGCTGTACGTGGACATGTGTATCTTTGCCATCAACGTGGACAAGGGACACATGGAGACCAACCTGAAGGAAGGGAAAATGGACATGGTCAACGCCAGGAAGGAAGACATGACAGGCATATGTGCCAAACTGGCTTGTCTCACCCACCATGCCTCCATCAAAGTGGCCAGGATGTGTGTTCTAACTGCGTTTGCCTTAAAGCCTTCGGAGAAAGCCTTTAAATCCATCGTCAACTTCTATAGCCCGGACCACAACTGTTGTAGTACTTGCAATAAAGTCACAGACCCTGACCACGGGACGGTCAATCCGGCCACTTTGTATGAAGTGGAGAGACTGCTCAACATGTTACGACCTGAATATTTGAACCCGGATAATTTGTTGTCTAATATTAAAGTATTATGTGAGAGATTCTGTAAGGAAAAAAATTTGAATATTCCATTAGAGACTTCTCCAAAGCCTCAAACTGCACAAATACTCATCGTGCAACCCGAAGGGCTTGGAACGACAAAAACTTTGTCGTCAGTGAAATCTTCCAATGTGTTTGAGGCCGTTCTGACCCCAAACGCCACCAGTGCTCAGGCCTTACTACACCACAAACTTGCCAGTATGCAAAGCCATTGCCCCACGATGCAACCATCCACTTCCCAAAACTTTCATCAAACTCCCCCTGTCCAGCATGTTCGTCCAGCCATCCTCCAGACAGGTCCCAGGTCCGGTCCTTCTACGGCCCACAGTCAATTGAAAATTGGAACTGCCAGCCCATTAGATCAGTACAAAAGTAGACAGCCTTCGACCATGAAGTCCAACATTCCCCATCAAATGTATCCCCCTTCGCCCAAACCAGACCAACACATTATTTACAGTCAGGCAGGCCCTACTAGCATACCCCCAGGACACGGGACACAGGCTGGAGCTCAGAGAAAGAACCCCCCTACCAAGTTAAACCCTCAGCTCATCCAGTACATTCAATCAGCCGTCCGACAGAACTCCAGTGTGCTTCAAGAACTCATCAAACATCCTGACAAGGACATCGTTAGAACTGTCCGGAACATGATGGGACAAGGGGGAAAGCAGGCGGTGTCTCAGCGGCAGCAGAAGCCGTCAACAATGTTGATGGGGGACCCGGATCGTTTGCCTACAGTGTCCACCTTATTGAAACCATCCGACAACGTGCCCCGTCATCCGCAGGGACAAATCATTTTACGACAGTCATCATCTTCATCTCTGTCACATCCATCAGCGTCAGTTTGTTACCCCCAGCCCACCAAGCCATACTCTCTACACATTACCAGCCAGTCTAATCGAAACCCATCAGTGATAAGCAGCTCATCCGACATGCAAAAGGCGGAGAGCCTTCGACTGGCCCGAGTCCAAGCCAGCAACATTCGGTCGGCCATGCAGTCTTCCATGTCAACTCTGTCCCAGCAGAAGCAGGTCCTGTCCAAACAGATGGCTGGCTCCACCATCATAGTCAACCAGCCACCTGTGTCCAGCTTTCAATTTCAAAATAGAAACGTACCAAAGCAGGTCTTACACAAAGATGTCAGACAGGGTAATGACCATGTAACCCACCCTAACCATGCCAGTCAGTCCAACCTTACTAAATCACAAGCCCACCAGTTTTACACCATTGTCAACAATTCCACACCAGCCAACCCACTGTCGACCCAGTCGTATGCCACCAAAATGCCCCAGTCAAACACGTCTTCCGGCGTCCACAGACAGTCTGCCTTGTCATCTGACGAGTTGTCTGGCTCGATCATTGGAATAGACGACACCATCATCAAGGAGCTGCTGCAGGACTCAGGAATTTTCACAAACACTTTCCCTGATATACAAGTGGATATTAGTCTGGACGAAGCTGAAAGGAAGAAAGATGGCAGGACAATGGCCATCTCGTCCAGTGCCCCAAATGTGGGCCAGTATAGAAACGTGGAGTATCGAACTGCGTTCTCATCGTCCCACCAACCCTCCCATGCTTCTTCATCTTTCAATCACAATAACACTATCTCTTCCAGCAGTCTAGGTCAGCGATACAGCAAGCCCTTCCCGTCACCCATGGCTGCAATGTCTTCCCTCGCTGCCAGCCCGGCACCGAAATCACATGTTGACGCCAATAGCCTCAACCAGCGACAGTTCCCGATAGAACTCAGTAAGTCTTCGGATTCGACTCTTCCAGTGAAAACGGTTGGCTCAAAACCCGAACACCAGATGTCTGTGGAACAGATCCGAGAGGTGATGAAGCAAGAACAAATAGAAGGAGAGGTCACCATGGACTCGTCTAACAATGCAACCTACCGGTGCATCATTTGCAGTCTGGCGTTTAAGGTCCTAGAGGAATTACGAGAACATGTGAGGAATGTCTGTAAACCCGGTCTTCAGTCGTCAAGCGTCTACAACACCAAGATCAAACAAGACCGGGCAAATTCAGCCAAGGCTGGTCTGGAGACAACCACTGTGTTTCAGTGTTTGAGGTGTTTTGAGTTGTGTATCAGCGACGTGGGAATCAAACAGCACCGTCTGACCTGCAAGCGGGTGCCGACAGTTCCGCCTGATATTAAGAATTCCACCCTAAAAAACAAAACTCCCCCAACAAGTCGTTCCACTACTCCTAAAATCCCCACTTCTCTGCCTCAGACCAAACCAACGGTGTCGGACAACTCCAATAAAATACCTGAATTACCGTTACCGTTTCCGTATCCCTCCCTGAGTACGCAGGAAGTTCTCAATACCCTCCAACAAGCAGAGACTGGGACTAAACCAAAACAAAATGATAATTCTGTGAAAAGTAATGCACATGCAAGCCTTCCCCCACCCACGACAAGCAGTACCTCTGATGCCAACTGTAAGAATGCCAGGGTGGACTTGAAAAGTGAATCTGAACCTTTGAAAGTCAAATCAGATGTTGTGACGATAGAGGTAAAACCGGAAATTGTGAAGAAGGAAGATGAAAAGAATACTGTTGAAAAGTCAGCAGAGAAACTTCCACCAGTGAACTATTCAGAGATTTCTGGATCGGGAGGCAGCAAGTTTTATCGGTGTAAGAACTGCTATCAAACCCTTTGCTCCTTTGAGAGTCTTATTTTACATTGGAAAGACTGTGCCACCAAGCCACCAGCATTCCCCAATTGGCCCCAGCACCAGTTCCCGTTGGCACCTGACGACGAGTTGGAACCAGGGGAGATAAGGCCTTTAATCGGACAGGTTTTACACAACGTCGTCAATGTCATTGCTGCTGTGGCCAGAGGCGATTTCGGAGAATCGTCCGAGTTTGAAGACACGGATATGGACGATAGTGATACGGAAATCCTTCTTTCTCTGGATGACCCCTGTGAGAGTGAGGAACCAAAAAAGCCGCAGGGTAAGATTTCAAAAAAGGAATTTCCAACTCCGTCCTTTCTGAGTTTTGACAATCATGATGTCAACACTGATGGGGCCAAGAGCAGTGGTGGGCACAGTGGGAATGGGAAAATCTCGTGTTTTCAGATGAAGGAAGGCATCAAAAGGAAAGAGGGAGCCAGGCCCAAGCAACCGTTCGTTGCCGTTCCAGAAACTCGACCCTATAAAATGAGTAACTCTGTTGTCTCCAAATCGGAGGAAGACTCAGACCCCTCCTCGGACAAGGATGACGAGATCCAGTCTGATTCCAACGACATGGAGACGGACACGTTCGAACCGACTCGAGAGACGCCGCCCAAATTACGAGACAGGACGAGGCTAAAACCGATCCAGAGTTATATCAACGAATCGTTTGTGTCTCCCTACGCCAAGAGTGGAGTGAATAATAAACCATCAGACAGAGAACGAGTCAGAGGGAATAGGGAAAACACGTCTCAAAGTGACAGCGATTCAGAGAAAGGGGATTTCAAATGCACGGTCTGCGGCAAGATCAACCAGAGCAAGAGGATTCTCATCCAACACTATGCCGGAAGACACCTGCAGCCGTACACTATGAAAACACTGACGGACGGGTCTTCCTACTTTTGTCACCTGTGCCAGAAAACATTTGGTACCTTCATGCATTACATGCATCACGTCCCAAACCATGGCAGCGTCATCATGAAGAAGATGGCCCAGTATTCTAGTTCTCAACAACGGAAACAGCATTGGAGCAGCCGGATAGCCGCCTCAAGAGGTTTCACAAAAGCAAACGGAGCCAAAAAGGGAGGAATTAGCCCCAAAAGGGCCAAGGCCCTGGCAAGTAAAAGGAAAGCGGCCAAATCAGCTAGGGAACGGGTCAGGAGATATTTGTCTAAGATGGCCGCCACAAAACCTTCATCGTTGTCTCTCAACGGGGAAGTCGAAGTTAAATTCAAACATTCAGATGCAAAGAGGATGCAGCATTCGCCAACGCCAAAAAATGCGCAGCAGAGGTTGCAGGAGAAACTTTTGAAGAGGAAGATGGAACGCAAACAGCATGGGTTCTCTAAAAGTTTTTCTGTCTCGGAAAATGAAGATTCTTGCCATTCGTCTACTCCATATGTTAGTGACGTCAGCGATGATGATGAATACGCAGCCAGTGAGGATATAGAGAGTGACAGCAACAGCCTCAACGAACCTCCCCGGACCCGCAATAGGAGTAGGTCTGCGACGAAGGACAAGGTCAGCAGAAACCGTGCTGGAAATGTCAAAATTAGTCAAAGCTGTTTACAACATTACCCGGAATTGGCCAAGACGTCAAATTTCCACCCTTGTGTTTCAGTTCATCGTTTGACACAAAGTGAAGTTGACAAATTGACGAAGTGTAAGGAAGATGACGTGAAAGCATCTCAAGTGTCAACTTCTGAACCAAATTACGTAGAATATACATCAAAGGTGCCAGCAGAAAATACGACTCAGGTGTCAAAATCTGAAAATTTGACTCAAGTTGCAATTTCTGAACTACAGCCTGTAGATAATATAACAATAGGGTCAATTTCTGACCCAGAGCTTGAGGAAAATTTAACTCAAATATCAATTTCTGAACCTAAACCCACAGAAAACTCAGCTGAAATGTCAATTCCTGAACCAAAACCTGTGGAAAGTGGGAAATCTGTGAATACCACTTTTAATTTCCAGTCTTCGTTTGAGAGCTACATCAAACAGGGAAACCAAGGGGTGAAAGACAAGAATGGAAGAACTAGGTCAGCTGGATCAGATAAACGCTGGGGTGATAATGACAAATCTTTTTTAGGTCAAAGATGTGTCAGTAAAACGGGTGAAGAAGACTTTGGTTCAAACCAGGGAAAGAGCCTCGTTGCAAATGGCGATGTTTTTCCTCCCACCAAAAACGCCCTCTGCCTCTCCATGAAAGATAAAAATGACGAGGATAGCCAATCTGGTAATTCCTCGTCGTCTAAAGAAGAAATGATTTCCTCTGCTAGACATCGTAAATGTATCGTCAATCTGGGTCAGAAGATAGATTTGGAATCCATTAAAACGTTGGAAGGGGAGGGAAGAGAGAATTCCCCTGAGAGCACTGGCCGTAGATCACCACCGATAACCAGGAAGAGCCGAGTTCACGCCAAGGAAGGGTTGCCCAGTCTACCTGTGTGTGCCGTCATACTGGAGAGGAACGAGTTGCTAGAACAGAAAGCCACTGACCCTGGGACATGTGTCGTGAATCCTCCAGATGTTCCGTGCAGCCAGAGCACAGGAGTCGATGGTGACCAGGAATTGGACAGACCCAACAACAGTCAGCTGGATAAGACGGATGTCAAATCTCCAAGTTCATCAACAAATGAGAAGAAAGAGAAACTTGACCAGAAAGACGAAAAGAAGATGTCAGATTTTCCACATGCTGGCCCCAGCTGCACAGAGCAAGTCCTGAAGCTGGAATCAAAACCTGAACTTGACTCATCTAGCAATTATAGGCTCAAAGCCAACAGGAAGTTTCTGAAGGTCAAGGAGGAGGAGAAGATGATGATGGGTACTAGCTGTCTCTCTGAGACTGTCAGACCCAGCACTTCAGACTTGTCAGAAAGCAGTTTTACCCTTGATGACAACAACTCAAATAGATTTAGTGGGGAGGAGAAAGGGAATATACTTGACATGAAAAAGCTATTGCCAGAGGAAAGTATTTTGAAGGGTGGTGCTGTTGAAGTGAAATCAGACATTGGTCCGTTTTCTGCTGAGGAAAAGGGTGGCGAATCCCCGGTGAAAGACGTAGGGTCTCAACAATGTACACTTGTTCTAAACACCATTCCTTCAGCAGTTGTTTTAAACATGGATATTGATTCTTGTTTGAGTAAGGAGTGTGCCTCTTGTCGCGTGAAAGGGGAGGAGACATGTGTCAGTTCCAATCATGATCATTTGTCTACTACATGCTGTGTTGAACAAACTGCTCAATCTGGCAACGCAAAAGGAAAGCGTCTTCAATTACCGTCATCACCTACGCCAACTATTCACAGCTTGACGGGAGAGGAGGAGAGTGATGAGACTAGAATAAACAGTATCAACCATAGGGATGGAAATGGTTTTGATTCGTTAAATGTGAAATCATCTCACAAGAACTGTGATGTAGATATCAATAGAATTGAAGAAGAGGAGAATACCTGTCTTGATGAAGGGTTTCCCAGAGATGAGGATGTTTTGGAGGAAGGGATAAGGAATCATGGTGTGGAAATGAAACATGCCATTGATAAAGATGATGGAATGGATAAATTGAACCCTGAACTAATGAAACCCCATCAGGATGCATTGAACCCTGAACCAATGAAAACCCATCAGGATGAATTGAACCCTCAACCAACAGAAACCCTTCAGGCTGAATCGAACCCTGAACTCACAGAAACCCATCAGGACAAATTGAACCCTGAATTCACAGAAACTGATAAAGATGAGTTTAAACCTGAACTAATGAAAACCCATCAAGATGGTGGAATAGGTGAATTGGACCATAAGTCAATAGAAACCCATCAGGATGAATTGAACCCTGAACAAACAGAAACCCATCTGGGTGAATTGAACCCTGAACCAACAGAAGCCCATCTGGATGAATTGAACCCTGAGTCAATAGAAACCCATCAGGATGAATTGAACCCTGAACCAACAGAAACCCATCAGAATGAATTGAACCTTGAGTCAACAGAAACCCATCAGGATGAATTGAACCCTGAACCAATGAAAACCAATCAGGATGAATTGAACCCTGAACCAGTGAAAACCCATGAGGATGAATTGAACCCTGAACCAACAGAAACCCATCAGAATGAATTGAACCCTGAGTCAACAGAAACCCATCAGGATGAATTGAACCCTGAACCAATGAAAACCAATCAGGATGAATTGAACCCTGAACCTGTGAAAACCCATGAGGATGAATTGAACCCTGAACCAACGGAAACCCATCAGGATGCTGAAGACGAGTCATATGACAATGATGGAAAAAACAACCAATGCCAAGATGATCCCCAACCACATGAGAACGAAAACAATTTTCAGGGAGAGCAACCTCTTAACATAGAGGAGTGTTTTGTAACTATTTCAGAATGCAACCACCCAAGTAACTCTTACATTCTTCCTGCCAATGAGAGTGGCGTTGGTGGACAGGAAAGCGCAGAACCAAATGTAATGAAAGACGGAGAAATGAAGACTGATGACGGAAGTGCAGAGAGCGTGGAATCAAAAGGCATTGGTGAATGTGATCCAGTGGAGTTTGGCGACTTCATGGATAATTTCAATGACCCTGATAACGGCAGCCGTGGAAGTGTGTCTGGGAATATGGATGGGATGGCAAAGCAGACAGATGGTAGTGGGTTGAAGTGGGTAGAGCTAGACTGTCAAAGTGGATGCCCCCGGGAACAGACTAAGGAAGGTGTTCAAATGAACAATCCTATCCACCATTGTATTCAGATATTAGATTTGGAAAAATGTGAAGAAGGTGAAAAAATGGACCCTGGTAGTCATGTGACTTTAGAAGATGAGAGGTCAGTTTATCTGTCCAAGGATTCACAGGTGGAAGGTGGGAAGAATGTGGACAGCAAGATGGCTGAGAGTGGTGAGGGATTAAATGGAGGTCGAGATGATGTTGTTGCCCTGGGTGGTGTTGGGGAAAGGCAGGAAAATAAAGGAAATGAGAAAGAAGATGACCAGATTAACCAATTGGAGGGCTCGTCGATGATAGATTTTGCCAAGATTGAATTGAATAACGAGGGTGTCCTGACGTCAAAGACCGATATTGATGGATCATTGTATGCTGAATCTGAACGTGAGGGAAACAGGGAAGTTGAAAAAGTGTGTGATAGTGAAGAAATGGCTACTACAGAGAGTCCTAGAAGTGACGACTATGGAGAAAGGATGGAGGATAAAAGTGAGGGTGAAAATTTTGTTGTGAAAGACGACTTTGAAACTCAGCGAAAACATACATCCCAAGATGAAGAGCAAGCGTCTGATTCAAATTCTGAACAAGTGCCCGGGAAGTTTGGGAATGATAGATTTGTATCTGAAGACAATGAGATTGTGAATGTCCAGGAAGGATCAAGGGACTTGAAGAGAGATGAAGAAATTATTGGTGTTGTTAGTGAGTCGTCCTATTCAGATGTTTGTCATGAAAATTGTTCGTCACATCACAGTCTTCCCAGTCAAGTAGACCAAGGCTTAGGTCAATCAGATTTTGATTCGTCATCGGAAAAATTAAATGAAACTATGTCATGGGAACAAAACGAAAACAGCATTGAAAGGTCAGAAGTAGGTTTGCCAGAAGGCAATGGGTGGAGAAATGATGGAGAGGATAAAAGGGGTGAAGTCTCCAGTAACACACACGAGTTGTACCCAGATGTGAACAAGGAATACACCCCAGGGCCTCCAGCGGAATTGACGGCCAGTTCTCCACCCCCAAATTTGAAAGAAGCTGAACCTCATGGAGGAGATAAGGGTGGTACCAGTGTGGACACCTTGGGAGAGGATTATAATTATACTCAGGTACAACAACACTCAGGTGAGAACTCCATACCTGGTGTTGGATATGATGAGCTGGTCAGTGATACTGAATGCAGCACTACTACTTGTGCTGGTCAAGAAAGAAGAGATGGAATTAGGTCAAATTGTGTGGAAGTCGATTTGACTTTGGTTGAAGCTGATGTAGTCGGTATTGATATTTTAGCACCTGCCGAAAGCTATGGCACGACTGTGGAGTCTAATGAAAGTGAACTCAATATTGAATCTGTCAGAGGAGACATGTATGAAAAGGATGGTTGGTTTGTGGCAAGTGAGGTGTTGAAGGAAACCAATGAGGTTGCTGGGGGCAAAATGGTCAAACTGACCCCTTCAAACATGATACCTGTGCGGAATGGAGACAGTATCAACAATGGCCTTGTCATCGGGGAAGAACATGAAAGACATTCTGGTTTTACCAAACTGGAGAGGGATGATACACATGTGAAAGGAGAGAATAGTAGTGTTGTGATTGCAGAGAAAGGAGAGGAGGATGTGTGTGACCCACAGCTGGGGGAAGAGGTGAGTGGCCCTAAGCTGGTTGAAGAGGAAAGTGGATCACAGCTGGGTGAAGAGGATAGTGGCTCTAAGCTGGGTGAAGAGGATAGTGGCTCTAAGCTGGGTGAAGAGGATAGTGGCCCACAGCTGGGTGAAGAGGAAAATAACTCTAAGCTGGTTGAAGAGGATAGTGGCTCTAAACTAGTTGAAGAGGATAGTGGCTCTATGCTAGTTGAAGAGGGTGAAGAAGATAGTTATCCACAGCTGGGTAAAGAGGATGTTGGAAGTCGTACTGAAGCTGTGATAGAATCATCTGATTCCCATTCCCAGGAGTTTGAGGATTCCTGCGTCATTCCGTCGTTAGGAGACACAAATGTCTTTCAGAGTGCTAAATTGTCCACCACTGGGCATGAGGAAATGGACATTATGAATGCTGATGATGTCGGTGAAAAAGTGGATGTGAACCCTTTCTTGTGCAATCCAGCAAAGGATAAGGACTGTATTGAAGACGATAAAAGTCTGGAGATGTCTGGAAAGGCAGGAAAAGGAACTCTCCAGGATATTCATAAGGAAGATAAGGACAGTGTTGAAATGAATTATGTGGCAATGGAAGGAAATGATGGGTGTGATGGCCAACATGAAAGGCTAGAAGTATTGGAGGTGTCCGTCGGTAGTAGTCAAAATCTGGAAGCAAACAAAGCAGGGGAAGTCTGTGAAGAAGAAGACTTGAAAGGAAATGATAAAGCGAGTGAAAGTGAAAATATTGAAGTTTGTGGCAGTATTCCGTGTAACAGTATGAACCAGGAAGAGATGGCAGACACAGGTGGTATCAATTTGATGGTCGAGAAGGTTGGTGTCAGTGACACAGAGAGGATTTTATCTGTCATGAATGACGAGGCTGGAAGGAAAGAGGGCACAGAGTCTGGGATGGTCCTTTTGGAAAATGTTGGTGAAGACACATGCAAAGATGCAGCTGTGGGTGAGGTGTATGCAGACGTGGGTGGACATGAGGTTGAGGTGAACCAAGAGGAAAGAACCTGTACAGAGGAAGTTGAGGTGACCAAAGAAGATGAAATTCATATTGAAGAGAGGATAGATGGGATATGTTCAGAGGATGTAGGCCTACCATTTGTTGAATTGGACAAAGAGGATAAAGTGTGTTTGGAGGAGATTGAGATGAATAAAACAGATGTTATATGTTCAGATGACTTTGAGTTGAACAAAGAGAATGTAATTTGCTCAGAGTCAGAGGCTGTTGAAGTGAACAAAGAGGATGGAGTGTATTTAGAGGTGATCGAGGTGAACAAAGGGAATGAAATGTGTCCAGAAGAGGTTGAGGTCAACAAAGATGGAATATATTCAGAGGAGGTCGAAGTGAATAGAGATGATGGAGTATATTCAGAGGAGGTTAATGTGGACAAAGATGATGGAGTATATTCAGAGGAGGTCGAAGTGAATAAAGATGATGGAGTATATTCAGAGGAGGTCGAAGTGAATAAAGATGATGGAGTATAT
Organism: Dirona pellucida; assembly: GCA_030265205.1. Lineage (NCBI taxonomy): Eukaryota > Metazoa > Mollusca > Gastropoda > Nudibranchia > Dironidae > Dirona > Dirona pellucida. Next base: position 18,411 of record JARDUL010252371.1, read on the forward strand.
TCAGAGGAGGTTGATGTCAACAAAGATGATGAGACATGCCAAGGAAGTGTAGAGGCTAAGACAAAGGATGAAGCATTTTCAAGGCAAGTCGGTATGATCAGACAGGATGAGGCAATTTGTGCCAGGGGTGAGGAGGACGAGGGAGACCAATCTGGTGGGGAGAGGAGTGAACACCATGACAAAGGTCTGGAAGATGTGAAATATAACGACATGGGTGACCAAGCTATTCAAGATAATATTGATGTGAAAACTTGTGCAGAGGGTGTGGAAGATGTTGTGGATGACGTTGTTGGAGGTGATGCCAGTGGTAAGACTGATATCGATGGTGAGGAGAGTCTGGAGGAAGAGTTTGCCGAGAGTTATGAGTCGGATGTGGACATTCTAGAATTACCCCACGGTTACGGATTCAAAGTTTTTTATGACTTTGGTGAAAATGAGAAAGATGATGAAGCCTGTGATCAAGACTTAAGAAATACCAAGAATGGCAATGAAGATGTGAAGGTCAGCGAGGCGTCGTTAGGACGTGCCGGCATTGTGGATAGAGGAGTGAATGATGGAGGCTTGGGTGGCGATTTCCCAGATGTGGAGAATGAAAACAAAGGTGAGGCATGTCATCAAGAATGTGATGTGTCCAACATAGAGGGAGAGAGGCAGATCGATGACAGAGGTCAAGAAAAGCAAGGAGAGAGTGAAGAAGGTGCAGCCATCGTTACAGGGGACAGGCAAGTTGAAGTGGAAGGCAAGAGTCCTGGTATGAATAAATGGGATGGAGACGGAGGGAAGGTGGATGATGATGATGAGGTGGGTGATTTACAGGATGGAGGAAATGTACCTGGATGTGGTGACAGTATGGAGTGGACGGAGGAGGAGAAAGTGTGTCGAAAAGATGATGAGGGAGTGAGCCTTGAAGACACAGCTATTGAGAGTCAGGTAGTGGCGGGAGAGAGAGAGAATTTTTGCAAGGATTCCAAAAGAGAGCCGGTAGATGATGTTTGTTCTGGCATTTTACCCAGTCAGACAAAGAAGTCTTTGGATGATGGGAGTGAGGACAAAGTTGTCGGAAATTTGGGAAAGCAAAAGAAAGGCCATCGAGTGAAAGGTGGCCCTAAAATTCTAAGAACAAGAAGGAAATTCTATTCTGGATATAGTCCGCGACTACCCAAAGGCGATAAAAAGGGGGGCATCAACAACAGACATGAGGAAATTGTTGGGATGAGTCAGAAAGATGTTGGTGATGGTTATGTTGAAAGGATTAACACTGGTGGTGAAGAGGTGGAGGAGTCAAATACACAGAAAGATATTATTGATGAAACCCCTGAACGATTCTGTGTTGGTAAAGAGGGTGTAGTTGATGAAGACAAAAGAGGGGAGAAAGAGGATGATGACAAGGACTGTCAAGATGGAGAGAGGCCGAAATGGAAGGTAGACGAGGACAGTGTTGGAAAGGAGGTGAGGACGGAAGGAGTTGAAGATGATCTGAATGGTCAAGACAGCGAGAGAGGGGAAGAGACCAGGGGAGATGGGAGGTTTCAGGTTGTCAAGACGACTAGTCAATTTGAAGGTGGGAGAAAACGGACAGATGGAGCCACGTTGGATAGTAATGGTAATGATGAAGATGGTTTGGGGCGTGAAGACAGGAAGAGAGATTGTTGTGCAGAGAATAACGTTGGTGACAAAGTTGTAGATCGAAATGGAATTGAAAAGAAGGTTGATGATGACGACGGTTTGAATTCAGTAGAGAGTCCAGGAATCGGGACTTTGTCTGAAGATGGCGGAAGGATTTGTGTTGACGGTGAAAGTGAAAATAAAAACAATGAGATTGGTGGGAGGCAAGAAGATGATTCAAGGTTGAACAAGGAGATCAGCCCTGACAGGGGGACGGAGGGCCCCACCGAGGACACGACGACCCGTGACAAAGACGCGATATCCAGGAATGAGATCTGGGACATGGTCATCAACAAACGGAAGGCCTCCTCACTGAACAAGGCGTGGAAACGGAGAAAGATTCACAATGAAAAACTTGAGCTTGATTCAAGAAGGCAGAGTTTGGAAGAAAGCAAAAGTCAAGGTACAACTACAGCTGGCGAGAAAGGGGAAGCGGAGGAGGAAAGGGAGGTGACTGGAGTCAAGACTGAAGGGTTGGTGGAGACGGGTGACTTAAGCCCTGGGAAGGAGAAGGATGTCGTCTCGGCAGGTAGTGATGAGGAGGACTTGAGCAATTACAGTCTGGTCATTGAAGAAGATAAAACATTTTCTAAAGGACGCTGTGGTCCCTTTGAACCCCGGGACAAAAAGTGCGAAATTCAGTCTTCGTCGTCGGTTAAGGATGTTGATGGTGTTGGGTCTGATAAGAATGAGGATGTTGAAGAGGAGGAGAAGGATGGTGGCAGTGGGGAGAGGAGTGATGTGGTTGTTGATGGAAAGAAACCGAGAAAACTTTCAAGAAACGCAGGAAGTAGTTCCGAAAACAACTCTAGTGTGAAAGAAATGAGTTGGTTGGAGAGGAAAAGAAAATCCTTCAAGGAGAAGACGGTGCCAGTGCCTTTTACATGGGATTTGGAGGAGACGCCGGAGCAATTGAGTCGATGTCGTGAAGCCAGTGTCAACATAAAGACGTCCATTTCCTTTGAGTTTGAAAGTGGGCGAGACAATTCCCAAGGTAAATTCTTTGGCCATTCGTCTACCAAAGCTCAAGGAACTGAGACCTCACTGAAGACAAAGTCTAGTCGAATCAGCAAAAGAGGCCGAGAAACCAGTCAAGAACCACTTCACATTGAAGGGTTTGGGAAAAAGATTCCTAGAAAGCGGTTTTCTTCACCATCCAAAGAAACTGCACACGCCAAAGCCCAAAAGAGATTATTGTCTTCTTCAACTCTTCCAATGCCCAAGGAACCAAAAACAAGTTCCCCTCATGTACAATCTTCTCCAATTTCTTGGGAAACAAAAACATCCTTCCCCAATGTGCAATCTGCCCCCGCCTCCAAAGAGATGAAAACGTCTTCCCATTGTCTACAATCCCCTCCAAGTCCTCCAAAACCAACACCAACCTCCCCTCATACACTTGCACCCAGGAAAAAAAGGGGAAGACCCAAGAAATATGTCCAGGATGCCAGTTCTATCAGCGATAATAAAACCAATGCCACTCCTTCCAACACCACCAGTGTCCCTGTGATGACGTCCCCTGGTGAAGACAAACCCAAAGAAAGCCCTTGTTTCATCACCATGGATGACGATATCTCTTTCAACGTGCGAAGCTTTTCACCTTCTTTCACTCCGGAAAGTACTCTGGAAACCCCAAGCACCAAAAATAGTAACAACAGCAGCAGCGAACCTCCTAAGAAGAGAGGAAGACCCAGGAAGAGGCCACTTCAAGATTCAGAGAGTAGCCCAAATCAAACACAAAGCCCAAAAGACAACATGGCCTCTGATGTGTCGTCTCTGAATGCTAAAAAACATGACCATTCTGATCCAAAGCTGAAGAAGGCTGGGTTAATTCCTGTATCAAAGAGTTCTAGCATTATCTCCCCTGCTGCTGGTAATGACATTATGACTCATCCCACAGGCTCCCTCGTCCTTTGTGATACAAACATGAAGGTCTTGAGCAGCAAGAAAAATGTGAGGAATAATAACAATAAAATTGAGTTGATTTCCCCAACACCACTTCAGAAAGTGAAAATTCCAAAAACAAAACATCCTGACACCAATGTGAAACCAGCAACACCTCCTATGACATTCAAGTTGGCTTCAACAGAAGCAAAAGTCAAATCCGGGTCAATTGTCGATAAAAAAAGCAAATCGTTTCAGGAGACTTCCGCGAGGAAAAAAAAAGATACTAAGAAAAAGGACAAGAAGTCGAGCAGTGGTGACGGAAATCCAGAATCAACGGCTGCCGTGGTGAAAAGAAGAAATCCCACCGTGGTCAGAAAGCACTTTGATTTCCAGCGGTCCGTTAAACGAAACCAGAAACAGTCAACTGCTGCCAAAACCACTGTCTACAGAGTGGAGCCGCTCCCTAAATCCTGTGTGAAAACGTCTTCCGGTAACAAGCCCGAGATGGACAGGACTTTGCACACGCCATTACCACCCGGGGCCACTCTTGTCAAGCCAAAAAAGAAATCCAGTGCCATGAAATGGAAGATTGACAAAGAAACGAAGCCGTCCAAAGTGAAAGCTAAGCAACGTCGTGCTCCAATATCCTTCAGACGTACGTAGCAGTAGAGAGGGAAAAACGTTTGTGGATACTTACATTATATAAAGTTGCCGGAGAGTGCAAGCACACACGTCAATTTCCTGTGTGAAAAACAAATCATATTCTTATTTAGTGAAGGAATTATAACAAAACTACTGACATAGACATTGAAATGAAACAATGGAAAAATGGATTTATATATTTCTCAAGTGTGGGACGAATGCAAGGAGGAATGAATGTGACCAAGTATGCGACTCACTCTTTCACTGTGTGTTTTGTTATGTGTCTTGGTGAGGAACATGGTCTGTGGGAAAGTATAGTGTTGTGTCATTAACTCATTAACTGTAGAGGCAAAGAGCTGAGAGTCTAGAGGATTTATTGTTGTTGATAATAATGATATTATAATTATGACTATTCATACATGTGTTATATTGCATTCCTCTTCTTTGGACCAATAGAACGGGAAGGGGGGGGGGGGGGGTCGGTTTCATTAA
>JARDUL010252372.1:0-15747 GCA_030265205.1 Dirona pellucida
CCTTTAAAGGTGTGTGTGTGTGAGGGAAGGTGAGGATGAATGTACTGAGCTTTGGTGGAGCATTCTTATCTACATTAGTTTAAGGTCTTACAATATGAAATCGTAGTTTCGTTTCAATCAGCAGGTTTTTGTGTAATTTTTTGACATGACAATAATTTTTTTGTCGGCGGTGTAACACTGTTCCTTACTTTTGTTTGTGAAACTTGGCAGCTGTACAATAGAGAGTTATAACTTATAAGAATGTTGTTTTATGAAATGTTATATGACATAAGCAGGCTGGGTCTTGAATTTTTTTCAGAAATTATTTCCGATGTGACGGACGGGAACAAGGACAATCTTGGTGTGGGTTTAAGCAAGTGTCTCAGGTAATGACTCTATTAAATGGCTTAGTTGATAGTTTAAAATTATGACAGAATTAGACTTTTAAATTGACATGACTTCAAATCAATTGGTTGTAAAATACTGCTTCAGAATCATGTGGTGTGTCATTTTTGCCATTTAGGGTCTATATCATCTACATTATTAAGAATGATAGTGTATGTCATCCTTGTCATTTACATTTACTATGTTCTATATGAGAGTGATGTGATGTTTCTGTATGTTTGTATTTTTAACATTTTTTTTAGGACAAACTTGAATCCTTGTCTCGAGCTTCACACAAGCAAGTTTTCTCTCAAAACCCAAACATGAAAAGAGACGATATGTTTGAAATGAAAGGAAATGGTGATATGGATAGGACAGAATCAAAGAATAACCATAATGTAGTCTCCAACTCGAGCGTTTCTGATAAAGGAGATAAGAAGGCCATAGTTAACCCATTTCAAAACCGTTTGAATACAAATCATTCGCCCTGTATTATCAGCAGTGATGAAGATGAATACGATTTTCAAACAAACGTAGGAACACACCATATGGCAAAGAAACTGGAAGTAAACGATTCATCCCATAAAGGAGATAGGAAAGCGGCTTCCATTGTTGGTTGCAGTGATAAACTAGGTGAGAGTGTTGAAGCATTGTCTCAAGTGAAGGGTAAGGCATCAACCCAGCCTTTGACCTTTTCTGATCTCAGTAAGACCAAGAGTGATTCGTCATCTAGTCAAGCGAATAAGTCATTCCAAAACAAGTCTTTCCATCAGTATCGGGATTCGCCACAGCCCTCAAAAAGACCTGGTAAAATCACGTCACAACGCCATTCGTACAGTGATTCGTCCGATAGTGACAGTGACGTAGAGGTAAAAGGTACCAAGGAGTTGTTCAAGGGATTAACAGTGGAGGAAGAGAATAGCAATACAAACAACCAAACTGATGCAGCAAAGGATTTAGTCCCTCATTCAAAAAATGCTGTCTCGACAAGTCACTCGTCAGAAAGTAAAATTAATGAAGTTTCCAGAGAGGAAAAACTAGACAAGAAGGATAAAGTGGTTGGAGAGGGAAAGGAAGACAAGGTGGAATGTTCCAAAGAGACGGTGAGTGCTGATCCATATGAGTTCGTTGAAAACACCAGCAGGCCACAAGTTGATCCACGTATTCGTCTAAGACACCTGAAGGAAGACCGAGTTAATGCTGCTGCGGAACTGGCCACATTTCAGGTAATTTGTTTCAGAAAAAGTAAAAAATATCAGTTCCATTTCGTGATATTTAATCAATTTTTGGTTTATAATCAATAACGCAGAGGATTAAGCTTCAAGTTAGTGTTTTACTTGTGGCTGATATTAGAATTTGATATCTGTGATAGGAAATGGATTTTATAGAAACACTAAAGGAATGCAAGAATTAAAGAAATACAATAAAGAAAATAATAGTATAGAAGTTGAGTTTGTTTACATACTCTTTCATGTTTTGTTGTTGATGAGAAGGTGTTATGGATGCTGGTCTCTTTCTGAAAACTGCTGTTTTCAGCTTTTGCTGTCGTGACATCAGAAAAAATACCTCTCTGCTTTTATCCCGAGGGTCACACATCTCAGCAAAGATTAAATGAATCATTCAAACTTGTTGAAATTTGTTGCCAGGCTGTCGAATCTAGATTACAAAATTGAATAAAAACAAATGCTTTAAACCATCTGAAAAGCGTGGACTCCCAATCTGGAGCTACCTAGTTTAGATATAAGGAGAGTTAGCTATGATGTTTTTAAGACTTTCTGTGTCTTCATATTTTCCTGTGCGTATTTTGACATGTTTGGACATATTTTCTTTTTTTTTTAAATGTAGTCCTCGATCCGGGGAGTAAAGGTGGAATTTTTGCCAGACAAGGGGCAAAGGCTTCTTGCCAAGATTGCCTCCTATAAACAACACATCGCCTCCCTTGACAGACAGATTGTACGATTGCTTCAAGAACATGGTAAGACTTTCAAAACTCTTTCAGATCATTCGCCTCAGTACACTGTCAACTTGAATATATTCTATTAATAAACTGACGTTAACTTTCTAAAGCCAAGATTGACTTGGTTTTCCACATTTGGATAAAGGCACGGTGGCATCTTATCAGGTACATGCCAGAATTCAGGATTTTTGACCCTTCGTGTCTTAGGATTCACTGTTGCTGATGATTTTATTTTGATGGGTATGTCAATTGCTGCTATTTTTTTCGTTAAATTCAACAGCATTTATTGTGTTGTAGTTTATCAACAAAAGATCACGTAGCAAATTGAGTATAAAAACTAGAAGAACGATTGTTATGGAGGACTTTCAGGATTTGTGGGCAGGGGTGCCCGTACCCATGGATCAAAGTCATTCTGGATATATAGATGTATATTATCCCGTTTTAAATATACCTTTATCAGGTGAAAGTGCAATGAAAGAAACCAACCAAAGTCATCCCACACCACTGCAGCCACAGATCATTAAAGTTTTTCCAGGGGCCAACAACACTAAAACAATCGTTGTCAAAAGTGCTCAACATCAGGTTTGTGTTTTTTATTTTATGGAATTCTCCCTTTAATTTGAGAAAATATTTGTTACTTTATGATGGAACTTCTCTTGTTTGTTTGATTAGTCAAAATGGGGGTGCCGCCATCACACCTACAGTCGTAAGACAACCATTGACATTGTTGGTTTTTTTACTTTTACCATTTAAGGGGGTATTTTTTCGGATAAATGTAGGATTTGATACATTTATTCATACAGTATCATTCCCCCTTTCAAGTGTCACATTTCCAAGGTATGATATGATTTATTTTTTCTCCCGGTGGACATCCAGGCCACAGGCACGGATACTGCCTCAGGTCCTAGAAGTGATGCGCCAGCCTTAGAAGACGCTAACAATCACCAAGTCAATCCACAATTCATGAATCTGCCTCCACATCTGGCACATTTATTTGCTGGTAAGTTAAATATTATGTTACTTATTATTGACACTGCACAAGTGCTTCTAGCATCAGAAGAATGTACCAGGTTACAATAACAAAAATGACACTCAAAGAATTCCCAATAAAAATATATTCAGCTAACGTAAACATATGGATTTTTGCATGAATATAGGAAAAAAACTTCTGCACTTGCTGTGAAAAGAAATTAGATGGAAGTGTTTGACTGTTAAAAAGTTATCTCACTTGTTTGAGATGATGTCCATTTCTAGCAATGCACATTTTTACACGCAATGAAAAGTTTTCAATATCATGAAGACACTTTTTAAGAGAAATGTATTGCACATTTTGGTAAGTGCAGAGGTTTAGTCTATATTCATGCAAAAATTCACATGTTTACGTTAGCTGAATGCATTTTTATTGGTAATTCTTTGGGTGTCATGTTTTTATTGTCACCTGGTAAATGCCTTACTTAGAGTTTGCCTATTAATTTAAGTATTCTTTCCTCATTAACACCACTCTAACGTGTTAGGTTATGTCCCATGTAAGCTCCAAATGGCAATAAAAGGCTCTCACATGCAAAGCTGGATCCCACCCAGAAAGATATAAATTTTCATGCAGAGTGCACAGGTGACCATGGAGTAATGAACTATTAATATGTCATCATCAAGGAACAGGATTTCAGCCTCTATTTCCCAAAATTTTGTTGGTTGATGTTATGAGTATCACACTCGTCCATGATAACCAGATTATGGATCTTTATTATTAATTACTTCTTAATGCCATGATTTTGGCCCTCTGAGATTTGAGTCTTTACATGTTTGTAAGATCTGACCCATTCAGTAAAGATCTGACCCATTCAGTCTCACCTGCAAATTTGTGTTATCGATAAAAACATGATGTAGTTATGTTGCCATGGTCATGTTATTTGCAAATAGATAGGAATTAATACTTTTTAAAGGGGTTTCTTTAATAGTAATAATTCTAATTGTAAATGATGATACCTTTCGTGGTCACCAGCCAATCCACAAGCCATGACATTGTATGGGGGACGTATGACGGCCCAGAGATTGAGGGAGGTTGGCTCTATCACTACAGAAGCCATTGACAAGCTGCACAAGTAAGTCAGTAAACCAGACATTTGGGATTAAGATGTATTATGTTACTGTTTAGTAAAGTCATGGGTATAACAAAGAGATGAGTCAAATCACAGTATCTGATATTTAACATCCATTGTGTGATGGATGGCAGGGGGGATTATTATTTTTTCTGAGCAAGATTTTTTCTTCTATCCCATTGTTAACACATGAGAACTCTGGTCATGTTAAGCTTTCTCAAGTTTATTCTTTTTTATTTTTAGACTTGCAAAATTTCCATTTCTTTAAAAAAAAAAAAAATAAAAATAAAAATACTTGACAGGGACAGACACAGCAGAGCTATTAAACTGACTTGTAGGTAAAATCTGAGAGACACTGTGTAGTCTGTTGTTTATGATCAATCAAGATCACCCACTTGTCTTAAATCCTTTATCTATAGCGTCTCCAGCTCTATGTTCAAAAGTATGATATGGAGCGTCCTTGCTCTTTTTTTCAAAAGCATAGTGTAGAGCATCTGCATGCATGTTTGGATATTTTTGCTTGGGATCTAAGTTTGTCTGCCGGTGAATGAGTTCACTGTGGTTTACATAACGGAATAATAATTTTGATCTTCAGACAGTTGGACAGCTGTCCCAGTGAGACGACAGAAGTGCCTGACCCTGATGGTCTACTGGTGACCTTGATGCCTCACCAACGTCAGGCATTGGCGTGGTTGGAGTGGAGGGAGCAGCAACAGCCACCAGGTGGAATTCTTGGTAAGATGAGAGTATATGACATATTCTTTCGTGTTTTCTTTCTTTCTTTCTTGCTTTTTTCTCTTGCTGTCTTTTTTTTCTTCCTGGCTTTCTTTCTTCCTTTCTCGCTGTCTTTTTTTTATTTTTTACTCCTTGCTCTGTTTCTTTCTTTCAGTCTTTCTTTCTTTCTTGCTATCTTTTTTTTCTCTCTCTCTCTCTTTCTCACTTGATTACTTTTTATGGTTTTTCAATTTCTGTCTTTTTTCTTTCTTTCTTGATTAGTTTTTGTACACATCAGCCTTCGGCATAGAAAATCTCTGAAGTTATTTTCTCCACTCCACATTTTCCCTGATCTGCGTTAGTGGAGAGATCTGTGAAGCTATGTTACAGAACAAAGTACCTACATTTCCTTATAATATTATTATATTAAGACACACAAGACGACTGATCAAAATATGACCTAAGGTCACAAAGTCACTCAAAGGTGTATGTGGTTAAGGTTTGATTTTCCAGGTAAAATTGAAAAACATATTTATTATTGATTGAAGCTAAGATACATTAGACTTAAAATGTTTTTTTTTTAAAATATAATGATTATTTAGGATATCTTGCTAACAATGTTTTATGAACATATCCTTTAAGGTTGATAATGATGAATGAGGTGGGTTTTTTTCTTCTTCTGTCCTTATAGCTGATGACATGGGACTTGGAAAGACCCTGACTATGATATCTCACTTGATGAGGAAGAAACAGGAAGGGAAAGAGGATGGGAGTAAAGAGGGCTGGCTGGGAAAGGTCAAACAGGTGGAGAAATGTAAGGTCCTTGTTAGTCTTTACGGGTCCTGACTCTAGGCACATAGAGCCAGAGCTTATCTCAGTTTCTGCAGCTTGAAAAGGACAGAGTGACAATATGTCACCCTTCTGGACAGGATGCTGGTATATCCCAGATTACTTTCCCAGCTGCAAGCTGGTTCCCATTTCAACACCTGGGTCGAGTGAGGCAATTGGATTGAAGTTTCTTCCCCAAGAAAATCAACGAGGTGCTGGGGTAGATTCAAACTCATGAATTAGCCGTGAAAGTTCAGTGTCTAATTCATACCGCCATCTCGCCTTTAAGGTCCTTGATACTGGTAGAAAGATGCCTGTCCCAACAGTGGAAAACAGTTAGTTTGAAATCCCAAAAGATTACTATATTGTGGAAAATAATGCCGAAATAGAGATTTACCAATTTCATAATCATGAAGATTGAAAACAGTTTCAGAATTGTTTCTGGTACTCCCTGTATAGCACTGTATAGTTATGGGCAAAACTTGTCAAGTACAACTCTTTAAACGCACTCTAAAACTGTTAATCCAGAATATTTTGGGACAGCTCACAACCTTTTGGATTAACACCTTTTCGGATCACAATCATTGGGCATAAGTAGAGATAAAAGCTAAAAAAATTATATCTGATGATAGTATCTGAATAAGGGGATTGTTGTGTAGTTTGTAAAGTAATTTCACTTATTTGAATGGCAAACGGTTTAATAACAATTTCTGTTATTGTTATGTTTCTGGCAGTGAATACAGCAGTAAAGAAATCTAGAGCGACTATGATTGTTTGCCCAGCCTCGTTAGTCCACCAGTGGGCCAAGGAAATAGAGAGAAGATGTAAGCCGAGATGTTTGAAATTCTTAGTTTACCATGGACCTAATAGAGAAACCAATATTAACAGGTACGTCAAAGAAATAACAAGCTGACTATATGACGTCATCTCTTAGATTTTTGATTGAAGTATAAAATGTTGCAACATTTTATTATATAGCGTTTCGGACAGACTGTGTGACTTTGTTATTTTATTTATGATAATTTACTTTTTCAGGGTTGATTTTTGGTATGATTATTGCCTCTCTCATCATTAGAATTACATTTTCCTTAAAGATTTTGAGGTTTCAATCACATCCAAGTGCATATTTAGTTTAGACATTGATACAACTGTCAAGGAAGAGAGCAAAGAAACACAAAAATCGCTACCTGATAAAGATTTTTGCTGTTTATATTGAATTGAAAATAAATTACTGACAGATGGCATTTTTGTTGAATTAATGATTGCTTTAGACTTTGTCTTTGTGAATGTCTCTATCGAGCCACATAAAATTTTGATGATTAGGGAGCGGGCACTGATGGTAAACAGAATAATAGTATGAACACGTGGCAGTGAATAGAAAAATAAGATTATGGAAACCAAGGGACGAACCCATGCAGGCCGACTGGCTACCAACTGAGCTATGCTGCCATTCCTACTATTATTCTGTGAGCCATACGCAGGGATCTGACCCAACACATGCTAACTTAAAACAACAATGCCTGAAGTAATTCCGAACTTTCCTTGCATATGAATCAGACTGACTGACAACGATGTGGTGTTGACGACTTACGCCATAGTCAGCAAAGAGGTTGGGGCAGCTGGGAATGCAGAAATGGCCGTCAAGGATGATGATGATGACGAGAAAGATGCAGACAAGGTTTGTTCACACCTCTTTACGAAGCAGGCGTTTGTTTGTCTTGACTTGCATTTCATAGGGTGTATGTAGATATTCTGTGAGCCAGTTGCTCAGTGATTAACTTACTCGCCTTTGACTCGAGAGGTCGCGGGTTCGAATCCTGGTGGAAGGACTGTATTTTTTCTCAAGACCTTGATCCCACTTTGCGGTACTGCACTGCGGCTGATGTCTGGGTTATTCTGGTCTACCCTCGGAATAGACCCTATAGAAAAATTTCCCCTGGGAATTCGTTTATTTTATTATTTATTTGTTTAGTTCTGCATAGCCTGTTAACAGATTGCAATGGTCTTTCAGTTCTAAATGAGCAATGTTTGCTTTTGAAAATTATACATCTATTCAATTTCCCTTTTCAAAAAGATTTATCACTTGAACTTGAATTGATTGACAACATCATAGGATAGAGAAGAGCAATAAATATAAGCCAAATGTTTCAATCAACGATCAAACTCTCCCTAAGTTTTTGTGATTATATATTTGTTTCTCTTATGGTCAATAGAAAAGAAGTGACTTACCTCTCTTGTTACGGATTGGTTGGGAACGAATTATCTTGGACGAAGCTCATGACATAAAGAACAACAAATCAGCCAGATCTCAGTCAGTCTGCCGACTGCGAGCCGCTTACCGTTGGGCCCTCACTGGCACTCCCATTCAGAACGATCTCAAAGATATGTATTCTCTGTTGAGGTAATTGTTTTTGTGTATGCTAGTATGTGTATCTGTGTGTGTATGTGTGTAGGTGTGTGTGTGTGTCTACATTTTGTATGTAACTAATACATGCATGGCATAGATGATTTGTCTAAAATATTCCTGGTGTTGTCATGATTTTGTTTATTTTTGAGCTGGTCTTTAAATTATATTGTTTGAGAAAAATTGTGATTGATATTTGATATTTACATTGTTTCCTTGTGTATTCATTGATCTCTGTTCACATCAAATATATAAATGTTTCTATGATGTCTGTCAGATTTCTGCGCTTCAGTCCTTTTGATGAGTGGAAGGTGTGGAAGAAGCACATTGAAAGTGCCAAAGGTAAATAGTATGTCACTCAACAACACTTAAACCTTTGCTTTTGTCATTTTAATTTTAGTTTTATAATAATTAATGATGATTAATCCCCCTCTAATAGTGCCAGAATCCATTTCTACAAATGATCTAAGATGGTTTACAATTTAAGATTGAAATAATGTGATGAACAATTACATAGAATTTGAAACAGAATAGGAAAGGCATAAATCCAACAATACAGCACAGTGGAGAAAAAAAAGAAAAAAAAAAAAAGAAAAGAACGCACTAAAACTTAACAAAATTGGGAAAAAGCATGCAAAGACAACGAAAAGTCACAGCTATTTGGGGCTCTAGGAATTGTTTATTTTGTTACATTTCATTTCCATTAAATAGATATTTATTTGTCTATTTTTTTATTTTTTTTACATCCAATTTTATCTTTCATTTTTGTTTTTCTCTCCCAGTGAGCACGAAGCGCTTGAATACTTTAGTAAAAGCGTTACTACTACGAAGAACGAAAGACCAGACAACCCTAAGTGGCAAGCCATTGGTCAACCTTCCCAGTAAAACGTATGAAAATGTCAAAGTGGAACTTAGTGCAGAGGAGAAAAAAATCTATGACAAACTATACAAAAAAACTCAGTAAGTTACCAGCAAATATGAATAAATGTCTTTTTATTTGAGGTGAATTATTATGCATGTTATGACCCAAGGCCTTGGACGTTACCTACAATTGGCAAAGTATGACAGTGTTCATTTGAGAATCTCATATAAGTCAAGTGAAGAAATAAAATTTAAGCCATAGTTTAAACAAAATAAAAATAGGGGGCAAAAAATATGAAATTTGGACACCTTGGTATATTGATTTTGAATTCATTGAGAATTATGAAATAGGGATTCATGTACGCGCATAGCTCACAATGTCTGACTTACAACAGCATCAAGAAAAGAAAAGATGGTAGATTTTAAGATGTCCATGTATGAAATCATTTCAAATCCCATCGCTCTGTCTTACCTTTTAGAACCACAGTGAGAGCCTATGTCCACCGCCATCAAGATGCAGTGAAACCTAGCGATTGGAATTCTCAGTCCTCTGGAAGTTCTAGTCAGATCCCTCATGCTTTTACTGTTGGTGCTAATGCCAGTGGTGGTGGTGGTGGTGGTGGTGCTACTGCCAGTGGTAGCAACAACGGTGGAATGCCTGGACAAGGAGGCTCAGTCAAGAACACAGGCAGTCAAATCCTGGTGTTTTTGTTACGTTTAAGGCAGTGCTGTTCCCACCTCAGCCTGATGAAAGCTGTGAGTACTGACATGGAAACTTAACATCTGTAGCAATGTCCATAGACAAATTTATGTGATGAAAGATACGTCAGCATCATAAAATAATGTGCCATGGGACGTGGGTAAGAATTAATTGGAAGCGGACACTGATGGTAAACAGAATGATACGGGTAAATGTTGCAGCACCAGAAAGAGACATTAGTTATTAATGGAGAGAGAAAAAAAAAGATAAAAAAGAAAGAGACTACCTTACACACCGACATGTACATAGTTTATCGATAAAGAAAGACAAAAAGACTTCTGAAAATGGGGATTGAATCTTTGCGTGCAACGGCACCCTTCGTCTGGCTGACATGTTTGCAGGCATGGGTTTGATCCCTGCTTTTTTGGCGATCTTTTTAAAATCTTATTCTTGTCTAATATCTCCTGGAACTGCAACATATTCCTGCTATTATTCCATGGTAGGAATAGGGACATGGCAAAGTTGTGATGTTTGGGGCTTTGATCTTAACTGCATGCAGTTGGAGGTTATTTGTGGTATGGTCTCCTGTTTCTTTTTGTTTTTAACTCAACCTGTTGCAGTGCTTTAAATTTTTTTCCCAGGCAGATAAGTGTGTGCACTTTACTTCAAGCCTGGTGACCAAAAAATGATCTTAGCTAGACACTAAAACTCTCAATTAGTCTGTTTCAATTTTATGGCTTCAAAATTTTACATCGAATTTGGAATTTGCTTTTATTTATGAACATCAATTTTGGCCTAATTTGTGAGCATTGAAAGATTAAGGGTGAGTCAGTGGCACATTGGTTAAGTCACTGGTTCAAAGGGTCACAGGTTCGAATCCCGGTGGAAAAACTGGATTTTTTTCTTAAGATCTTGATCCCGCTTTGCAGCGCTGTGCTGCGGCTGACACCTGGATTATTCCGGTCTACTCTCGGAATAGACCCTAAAGACAAAATTTCACCTGGGATGAATGAAGGGAATTTAGTATCTTTTATTAACTCATTGAAAAAAACCCATTCCTGTTCCCACTGTTTCCAGCATTTGGAGTCTGAGAGTATGGAGAGTGATGGGATTGAGTTGTCGCTGCAGCAGCAGATGAAGGGAATTTAGTATCTTTTATTAACTCATTGAAAAAACCCATTCCTGTTCCCACTGTTTCCAGCATTTGGAGTCTGAGAGTATGGAGAGTGATGGGATTGAGTTGTCGCTGCAGCAGCAGATGAAAGGATTGATGCTTGAGGAGGAGCTAGAGGTGGCCCCGCCCACATCCAACCTGCCACAGACATCGCTGTTTGAGATTTCAACTCTAAGCACTAAGGTAGGAGGAGTCCATGCAGTTTGTTAAAAAATGAAATCATATTTTTATGTCATGTACTGTTACTTTGGACTCGGTCTATTTAGATTAATGGAACATTGCAGTTTTGATATACATATGTGCGCCTTTAAATTAGCTTTACAAAAATAAAAGAACTTGTTAACAAAAGGTATTTGAAGGGGACTTGTGTATGAAAATCCCCCCGTGTGTAGAAGGTGGTAAAGTTATTATATCCATGGTATTATTTGTTTCATTTATTTGTTCTTGTTGTCAAATTGTAGAGGAACCAGCACAAATGTCAGCTGGTCATAGCATGTAAAGTTAATTTGAAACATTGTCCTTCAGGATCAACATCAATATAAAAACTCAATAAAACATTGTCCTTCAATATCAACATCAATATAAAAACCAATAAAATGTTGTCCTTCAAAATCAAAAACCAATGTAATGACCAATAAAACACTGTCCTTTAGGATCAAAATCAATATGATAACCAATTAAAATGATAACCAATTAAAATGTCTTTGTTTGATAATATCTTCATCCATTATTTCCATCAAGTTTTCACGATGTAATTTTTTAATCCTTTTTTTTGTTTTTTGTTTGTTTGTTTGCAGCTTTCCTGTGTAATGGAAAAGTTAAAAAATCTAAAGCAAGAGAAACCAACAGATAAAAGGTTTGTTTTCATATTATATTTCTACTATCCTGTTGTAGAAGAGTTATGACTCCCATTATTTATGTTTTTATTGTAACAGCACCAGTATTGTTTCTTCTGATAGATCATAGAATCATTATAAGAAATGTGCTTTTTAGTGCCAGTTTCCAACATTCCAACTGTTAAAAGATGCAATAGAATTTAAGTATGTTTTTGTTGTAACAGTAACAGCACCATATAATTTGTTCCCATCTCCCTTGTCGTCCCAGTGTCATCGTGTCCCAGTGGACTGGAATGCTGAATATCGTTGGCCACCATCTGCGGGAAATGGGAGTCAGCTACAACGTGATCCAGGGCAGCGTTCCAGCCAAGAAGAGGGGAGACATTGTAGATGACTTCAACAAGACAGACGGAGGGGCAAAGGTCAGGAGTAGTAGTAAACCATACACAGTTGTTTTGAGTTTGAGATGATATTTGACATAACTTTGTACGGCAAGATCTACTCTTCTATCTGGGTTGCATTTGCTTTGGTTATTATTGTAATACTCAATGAGATATAATATATGCAAACAAAGGGAAAATGGTATAGCTTCAAATGAGATATAATATATGCAAACAAAGGGAAAATGGTATAGCTTCAAATGAGATATAATATATGCAAACAAAGGGAAAATGGTATAGCTTCAAAATGTAAAACAAGTAACAAAACAAAGAACATTTCGGATATTCCCTTCGTCAGCCAACAAACATAGAAAACACAAAAGTACGGTAGCTCAAGCATTTTGAGAACAGTATGATATGATCCGTGCGGCCAGCCAACCGACTATTTCTGTGATTGTTGGCTTGGAGCCGGTGGTGCAGTGGCTAAGTCACTCGCCTTTGGTTCGAGAGGCTGCGGGTTCAAACCCCTGTGGAAGCACTGGTTTTTTTTCTCAAGACCTCGATCCCATATTGCGGCACTGCTCTGCGGCTGACGCCTGGGTTATTCCGGTCTACCCTCAGAGTAGACCCTAAAGACAAATTTCCCTCTGGAGTTTTATTTTTTATTTTTTTATTTTAGAGGGGAGCCCCAAAATGTTATTTGTTTTGTTTCTTGTTTTACATTTGAAGCTATACCATTTTCTCCTCTTTTTTTTTTTCATACCTCCTATTCGGATTTTTAGCTTCTGGCAGCCCTCATTCAATGATTATTTTAGTGTGAGTTTTGTGTAACATACTGGATAACCTCAAGGGCAGAATGTGGTGTCCTTGATATCTAAAAATACAGATCAGGGTGAAATTCACGGCATGCGAGAAAAGATTGACTCTGAATTGTAATAGAAACGTTTAAATTAATTTGAGATGATAGCAAGGATACAGGGAAGAAAAAGGAATTTTTTCTTTCTCATTAAGTCAACAGACATGCAGGTTGCCCAATTTAGAAATAGTTATGTATAATAATTGCTTTGTATCACTTGACTCTGTAATTATGTTCTTGGACCTGTTTATTAAGAGTTTGTGAAAAGAAAAAAAATATTTGAATATTAATGATCAGCTTGCGTTATACAGTCTGTCTGTGTAGCTTTAAATAAAGATATTTTCGACATGTTCATGTATGTTTGAAAAGTTCATGTGCTTGTCTTCCAGGTTCTATTGATATCGCTGTGTGCTGGTGGTGTTGGTTTGAATTTGATTGGAGGAAACCACCTGTTTTTGTTGGATAGTCATTGGTAAATTCAACTATAAATATCGTTTTTATATTTATCACTTGTTATATATGTATAATGTACCTGTATGAGTACACATTATTTCAAGCTGATTGCTACAAGAGTTTTTTTCAAAATTTTTTTGCATGTCATTACTTACCCCTACGCCCTTACCTGAATTCTTAATATTTTGTCCTAAATTCTAATTCTAAAATTTAAAATTTTAGAGAAAGCGATTGTGCCGGTCGCCTTGATGAGGTTGAATTGAAAATATTAATTCCACACGAAAGCTTACTTCTAGTCAAAAGGAAACCATTAGTTTTGTTTCACTCATCGCTTAAGATATATATAAAAAAGATTTTAATAAAAGAATAATGAATTAATGCCATTGCCATACAAGACAGCATCAAAATCAGTGATCAATCATGTCTGTGTTATATGTTTGCCTGTACTTTGACCTACCTTCATTGTTGTTTTGCCACTGGGTGAAGCATGAGATAATCCCCATTCTGATAACAATAGAGTTGGACATTAATTTATTTCTTTCTCTGTTAAGTCTTAACATTCATTTTGCAAAAAAAATAAGATCTAATAATGTAAGAATTTGTTGATTTTGTTTTATTTGCAGGAACCCTGCTTTGGAGGAACAGGCCTGTGACAGAATCTACAGGATTGGACAGAAAAAGGATGTTAATATTTACAGGTATTCATTTTACATAACATGTCGCTAGTGCACAGTACTGGGTCATTTATCAGATAGCCAGCTGTATCACAAGTGTTCTCACAGAAAGAGCCTCAGGTCAAGGGTATTTAAAAACAAGACTCATATTGAACTTGTACAAGTATTTGTGTGTGTTCATGAAGGGCAATTTGAAGGAGGTGGAGAAGTCATTTCTAAGATAATAAAGAAAAAAACGATAATGAAAACGATAATTCCGAAATGTTTGGGATTATCCAAATAATTCTTAACAAATGTCACAGTCCGTGATAAGAAAAGAAATAAAGACACAAGAAAAAACATTCATCATGATCGCTAGTTTAGGAATAGTAAATGTTTTTTAAGTGTGGGTACTTATACTGCTTAACAGTTTTTGTTTGAAAAAAATGTGGTGAAAAAAGGAGACAGAGAGCATGCTGCTTGAAAGAGTATTTTTTAAAATCAAAAGACACTAAATTGGTCTTTCCCGTCCAAATCGTCTAAATTGGTCTTTCCCGTCCAAATCGTCTAAATTGGTCTTTCCCGTCCAGGTTCATTTGTAAGGATACAATAGAGGAGAAGATTTGGATGCTCCAACAAGGCAAACTCTCAATGGCCAAAGCAGTGCTGACGGGGTGAGTAGAAAATCTGTTAGTGATTTCAAGGGATAGAGACTGACAATTTAAGTGTCATTTTGCCGTAAAGGTTGTTTTTTTTTTTGCTTTTTTTTTTTGGTCTCATCCCCATTGATGGCAGTCAGGAAATTTTTTACATTTTTTTTACCCTTTTGTATCAGATTGTGTACTAAGATAAGATAAGATAAGATGAGATAAGATAATACTTTATTTTCATCCCATTAGGGAAATTTGTTTTACAGACGCGTAAGACATGGAGCATCACAGTATTGAAATAATGATAATACATGAATGATATACTGTATTCATAATAATCAAAATTCACGGGGAAGGTAGTATGGTCGAATGGTGGGCCATAGACAGCTTTGGGTCAATCTAGATGGGTGAATCTTGGAGAATCTTGAATACACAGCTTACCTCCAATGTTATCACAATATTTGTCCGGGCGTTGGTAGTTGGTTAAAAAAATTATTATTTTGTGGTTGCTTATGACCCGTGATTCCTAGGTTGCCCATGTATGCAGTATATATATAATTAAATTGATAGCAACAGTTGACAATTGGTTGCCCTGTGCCTTCTAGTTTGGACTTATTTGTTTCTTATGGATTTCCTTTCCAACTAAAATGAGTTTTCATGATATTGATATGAATGATTGTAACCTCATGACAAATATTACATGTTATATCAAGTACAGTACATGCCGGCATTAAGCACGCTTCTATTAAGCACGGTTCGGACTCAAGCACACTAAATGGCTCTTACCGAATTTTTGCTATATAAACTACACGCCTTTAA
>JARDUL010252483.1:0-15740 GCA_030265205.1 Dirona pellucida
TATTATTATTATTATTATTATTATTATTATTATTGTTATTATTATTATTATTATTATTATTATTATTGTTGTTATTATTGGTGGTGTTGTTTTTAATGTCATATTATTATTATTATTATTATTGTTGTTGTTGGTGGTGTTTTTGTTGTTGTTATAATTATTTTTATTATTTATGCATGGAGGAAAGGGCCAGATAAAGACAAGTGCAGCTGTCAACACTGGTTTTTGAATATTTTGTCATAATGTGAAAGAGTTATTTAATTCATGCATTATATATATATTTCTTCCCAGGATCTATTGGCCGTCACGTTATTCTTCATCAAGTTTTTTGTCCTGTACCTTCCTCTTCTTGGCTTTGGATGGACTTTAGTCTACTATTTCACCTTTAGGTAAGGAATTGAAAACTGTTAGGATGTTTTAGGGTCGTTATTTTTTGTACGAGTATGAATTATACTTGATTGTAATGAAAGTTACCAGATTTTACTAAAATTTACTAGATTTTACTCAAACAAATTTCTAGATTTTAGTTAAAGTTTCTAGATATTACTATAAATGACTGCAATGGATCACCATTGAATGACGACTCTATACAATCAGAGATTTGGTAATAAAGAGATCTCTACACAGTGGAATGACGATCATGACCATGCAATAACTAACCACAGGAATAATGAGACCTTGAGAATAACAAGAGATTTTGTATGGAATGCTACCTCTCGTTATAACCAAGTTTCACTGTAATTTTTACTATAATTTTACTAGATTTCACTGTAAAGCTACGAGAATTTACGATAAAGTAATAATCTGTTGTAATTGTAATAATATGTTATTTGTGTTTTAAAAAAAATTGAAATTGGATACTTAAAAAAAAAAAGAAATCCTCAAGAAATCTGAATTTTCATATTGGGTTCAAATAATGTGTCTTTGCGTAATGTTATGTAGTTGTTAATGGCTTGTATTGTTTTCCATCTTGGCCTCTATGAAGATGTTTGGAGAGTCACTGGTTCACGTGGGTCACCCAGTCCAATCACATTCCGATGGAGATTGACCACGACTCCGCCCGGCCTTGGATGTCACTCCAGCTACACGCCACCTGTAACGTGGAGAAGTCCTTCTTTAACGATTGGTTCACAGGACATCTCAACTTCCAGATAGAGCATCAGTGAGTTTGGTTTCAATTTTTTTAACGTGAATCTGTAACAGGTGGGTAACCTAAAGACTCACTTGTCACCTCTTTTCACTTTATATTTATATTTTCGTCTTATGTTTTTTTTTATAAAGGGGAAACCCGAAACATTATTTTCTGTACTTTGTCAATAATAGAAGCTTGTGTTATATATGCCACTGTTTTTTGGTAAGGGAAAAAGAGATGAAGTAAGAAATTATATTCAAATTAAGAAATAAGTTGAAACAGATACGTAGTTCAGAGCAGTGAGTTGAAAATAATCAGTTGAGATGGTTTGGGCCATCTACATAAAATGGATGAAAATAGAATCCTTTATAAAGGTATTGTTTGTGTATTACCTACTATATTCCATTGTGCTTTATCTTCCACTATTATGATATTATTTTTTCTTTCTTCCCAGCCTGTTCCCCACTATGCCCCGCCACAACCTGTACAAGATCGCCCCCCTGGTCAAGTCTCTGTGTGAGAAACACAATCTAAAGTACGAGGTCAAACCATTATGGACGGCCTTTGGTGATGTAGTCAGGTGTGTATTTTAAGCAAAAGTATAATGGTTGGTAGGAAAATATTGCCGAGCCTGAGACAAAAAAAAACAAACAAAAAAACAGATGAGAATAGAAAACAGCCTGCTTAAAGCAGGGATCGAACCCCATGCTTGCAGGGACACCAAAAGCCTTACTGACAGCAGCAGGCTGACTACTGGCTAATCCACCACTTGAGATGTAACACAGTGTAGGGAAGGATTAGAGAACTCTTATTCTAGAGAAGCAAAAGATTCCTCTTCCCATTATTAAAGATAAAGAAAAAAAAAATGCATCTCAAATTAATGCTGATCACGGCATTACAGTAAAGCAGTTTGTGGGAAAAAAATGTTGTGTTATGCCTCCAAGTTCAAGCTCTCCCAGCATCTGATGGGGTTCCTATTTAATGGCCGTTTCCTTTTGAATGGTTCATTGTGAGGTTGCTCTGGTATTTTCATTTGTAATTCTAAGCTAATTTTACTTGCAGCATTTTTACACAAAACTTATAGCTCTAGCAATATTAAATATATGATCTAACTATAATTTCAGAAGCATTCATAAGTTATTCGGACAATTTAAAAATAATTTAATTTGACACTTTAACAAGAGCTGATTTTGCATCAATGTTAAACCTGAATATAATATGGGCATTTTCCAATACCCACCCTCTGAAATAACCGAGACCGAAAATGAATGTGGCCACAACACCTGGTACCCCAAGATTTAAAAGTTTTTTGTTTTTTTCTATCTTCGAAGATCACTGAAGAACTCAGGAGAACTCTGGCAGGAAACCTACGCTACCTACCACGCCGATGACCACCAGTGATGTACTCTTCCACCGTCACTCGATCTGACTCTCTTGTCTTTGCCAAGAAAACTGTTGCTCCCTGTTACTTCCCTTGAAAGGTCGACTTTATCAACCTAGACACTTTTTTGGCCGACTCCCAAGTAGATTTCCAGAGACCTGTCTGACCAATCATTTAAAAATAGAAAATATCAATATCTAAAGGAGGATATCATCAGTATATTTTCTAAATTTATATTTTTGTATTTTAAATAATAAAAGATGTTTTTGATAATTATTTTAGTTATTTATATTTGTCTTCATTCCCTTCAAATAGTCGAATAGTGGCTATTTTAAACATGATTTTCAGCTTTTCTAGAAGTGATTGAAGTTTAAATTTTGCCCTTTTTGTTTGAATTGTAGAAATTATGTGATGAATTCCAACAGTAAAACCATGCTGAAATTGTTTTTGATTTAAAAAAATAATTATTTTTTGTTTCTTTATAATAAAAAAAAAAGCTCAGGAATTACTTTTTTTCCAAGTG
The DNA here is from genome assembly GCA_030265205.1 of Dirona pellucida. NCBI lineage: Eukaryota > Metazoa > Mollusca > Gastropoda > Nudibranchia > Dironidae > Dirona > Dirona pellucida. The sequence goes on from JARDUL010252483.1 coordinate 3,037, forward strand.
GAGAACCGAGTTGAAATGATTTATGTGTATATACAACATGAAATACAGAATGATTTATAAAAGACTGCATTCAAATTTTGTCTTCAAGTGCTAAAAGTTAAAAGTATATTTAAGCGCTTTTTTATTTCTGCTTGATATAGAAACAAACGAACGTTTAAGGGAAATGCTATGGCAGCAGTCCTAAAAATGAAGTGGCGCACGGTTGATGAAGTGAAATTAATTTTATGGTCAGCACACTCAAAGGCGTTATAACTATAATATAGCTTTTTGTTAACATCATCCTTCACACACATTCATGCGGGCCTACTTCGTGTTAAAAAAATAAATATTTTACCAATCAGTTTGTTTTAAGGACGGCCTTGATTCTTAAAGTTGAGGATTTTTTTCTGCTTCACTATTTTTCAAAGTTGCATTTGATTGCTGTTTTATATCTGGCTGGACCAATTAATTTCTTCAATACAATTCCTTCTGTCTCTGTTTTAAAAGATTGTGCTTATTAGACCTTGTATTGTCTTTATGAAAATAATTATTTAACTCAAAAGCTCTCTCATCTTGAAAAATACATCATTTGTTGGAAAAAATGCTGATGCTATTGACGAAAAATGCATATTCTTCTTCTGTCTGTTCAATGTTGACTTAACTTTGATCATATTCATCATGATTTCTTATATATATATATATAATATATATCTATCTATTGACTTAAAGGAAAAGAAAAACGTTATTTTTAAGGAATTTGTTCTCTGCAAAATGTTTTGAAATTGGCTTCCAAAATTTCCTAATAAAACAGTTACCTGATATAAAATGTTCCCCTGGCTATTCAGGAAGAACCAAGTTTTAAAACAACCTTTGGAAAATTGAAATGAATTGTTTTCACCTTTTGATGTCTTGGTGAGGTGGAAACAGATAGATGGTGTTGTGTGTGGTTGAAATGGGTAATACCATGTCTGGCTATTCATATATTTTAACTGATGGACTTGCATCACCATGACAAAATGCTGCAAAAAACAGCTAGCTATAACAAAACGTTTTGAGTTTCCCCTTCTTCAGCTAAGACATGGAAACAGACTTTATTCTAAAGACATTCAAAACATTGCGAAACCCTTTTTTTTTTCATTTTCACATTTACACCTCTGCATATAACAAAAATGAATCAGATACAAAGGAGTAAAATTGTTTTTGGAAAAAAAGGTAATAATATCATTGCTTCAAGATCCAACAGTGTCGAGATCCAACTACCTGAACTTAGCACCCATTTAATTCAAGTATTTTTTAATACAAACTAAACCTGTCTTTTTTGAGAGAGGAGAGAGAGAGAGGAAGAACGGCAGCAGCCAAGAACAACCTACATACACCACCATCTCGTACGGAATCACCTGGATCCTGCCAACACACACTGGGCCAGCGAGGCAGACAATAAATAGCCCATTACTCCTTGCTATAAACTCCACTTTAAAAAAACCCAAAAAAACACTGTATGCTTGCCAAAACAACAATTTAGACAAATTTGATAAACAATGACAATGTTTAGCGTCTAAATTGGCGGAGAAGGCCCACGTTCAATGTCTGACTATGACGATAGGCATTTGATGTTCAAAGTATTCAAAGTCAATATTTCTTCTCTTAATAACAAAAAACGTGGTGGGCTCATCAGCTGCTCGTCTTTAATTTCTGATGCAGTCTTTCTAGCCATGTGTAAGGTGATGAGTGGTGTTAGTCCTTGTTGTCATTTGGATTAACTTCCATTTGTCATGTACACCCTCCATAGCTTGACAAATGATTGGCCCCTGCACTGCTTTCTGTGTTATAAAGGGGACTTGATAAACAACAATTAACAAAGGGAGCCACATATATTTGACATCATATAGCATTAGATTAAAGTCCTATATGAGAGTTATTTAGTGATTTATTCCTTACACGAACGTCTCATTACTGAAAGTAAGATCTAGGATAAGGTCCACGGGTATCATGCTACCTAAGGCAGATGGATCCGTTGCAATCAATTTCAATTCGTTTAGTTTCCAAAATATTTAATGTTATTTTTGGTGAAATAATTTAGTGCACACTTCTCTTAAAGTGGTTGGGGTTTTCTTTTTTTTGCTCATATAAAATCAGTGGTAAAACAAGGACAATGATACAGAATCCAAATGTTATTTATGTAAGGAAGCCAAGATCTTAGCCATATGGATTGGCTAAATATTCTATGTTATCTGCATACCGCTAATAATAAAACTCAAAATAACAAGGAAATTGGATTTTTAATATATTTATATATACATATTCAGAGCCATCGAAGACTTAAATATCAAAATGTTCATTGTTATGTAAAATGATATTTTCCTGAAAATATAACATTTTTGTATTGAAGGATATTCTGTTCCATGTTACAGCCCAGTTAGTCGGGAAGCATGACTTTCTGGTATAGTAGAAATATCAAATATTTTTTTCTAAGTGAAGATTTTTAAAGGTTGTGAATTTGTACTGACTGGGTTCCAGTTTAATCGATATAGAGTGGAGCCCAGATGGAATTCTTAAAAAACAACTTTCCAAAAAAATTTGAAACGAAAAATACCTGTAAAAAAGCTAAAAGAAGATAGAAATAAAAATGAAAGATTCTTCTAATGGAAAGGGGTAGTAACTTCAAGTCTAGTGCTTAATTTTTGCTTCCTGTCTATTGGCACAAGTTCTTATATTTCTTTTCCTATTTTTGTATTTGCCATTATTTGGCATGTGGTGTCTGGCCGAGTGGTGAGGCTGCGGGCCTAGGTTTGAATCTCACCAATGTTGAGTCCTTAGGAAAGACTCTTTACACATATTTTCCCTCACTTCACTCGGGTGTTAATGAGTACCCAGCAACAGGCAGAGAACGATATTGTCAGTATGTTAATATGATGAGCCTAATTGGTTGCGCTACTATATGCTCCCCAGCGAATTGAGAAGGATATTGAATGAAACTGCCTGCTGGGTGATAAATATGTTGGTTCTGTGAGCCTGTACTTTTTACGGGGAATATGGACCATAAACCCATCTTTATCTTTTATCTCTACAACTGGTGATCTAAATGAAAATTATGTGCATTTTATACTGTGAATGAGTGTAGCTTTCAATGAGATAAAATGAAATTTGATTGTTCTATTTTGTAGTGGAAAGGGCGTACATATACGCCCTATCATCATAATAATATATACCGTGAGTAAAAAATATGAAATTCATCATTCATAATGTTTCTTCAGCGTTTAAAACATCCTTGGCTTCGAGGCCAGAGGAAGGTACACTCGAAAATAGCTATTCCAACATAGTTTGCGCCACTCAAAATACGTTTTTAGAATTGGCATTGGGCAAACCAAAGTGATGGGACTGCTAAAAAGCATTTGATTCAAACTGTTTTTGAGAGTATATAACATACCACCATTCACCTCGGCCATAAGAATGCATTTTTTTTCATTACTTCTCAAATTATACTTTTTTGTATATCTAGACTTTGATCTCAACAGTTAACATCTCAGTTACATATATCAATCACTATCATTATTTTGCTTGATGAAAAATGCCTCAGAATTATTTGGAAATTTTAAGACAGAGAGAATTGAACGAAACCAATTAAGATGGTTTTGGCCATCCCTAAAAAGGTATTTGATTGCAGTCAACAGGGAAAGATGCACCAAAGTAGACCAAAAGAATATAGAGGGATATCATTTCAGAAAATGTAGATTGGAGAGAAATTAGATTAGCTGGAGAATATAAAAGAAGCCATGATAGAATCTTGTGGAGGAATTTATATATAATAGTAGAACCTGTCACCAAAAGGTACCATAGGTTATTGGTAATTTTCATATCTATCAATTTTCAAAGATGTGCTAGTAGATTAAGATTTTTTTCCAAGTCAGGATGACAGAATTTAGATTGATTTTACAATAGACTACTCGTCGTTTTATAACATTTAATCATTTTAAAACTTGTTTTTCTTAAATTGTTGATTTTTATGTTTCTTATCTGAAAAGAATTCCACAACTTATGACAAAGTTCATGGCTCTCCTCTTATTGTGCCACTTAAAATCAGTAAATTTCTCATCTAATCCTTTTATTTTGATGTTACATTTACAATTTTGTATTGTTTTTCTACTAACAATGAACAAGAATTAATGACTATTGCTACCATGATCCTTGATTAACTCCAAGATTTATTTTTATTGTAATTTGCCTTTTACTTTTAGTTACCTTTTTCAAATCTACTTATAGATTATTGATGGTGAAAGTTGTGTGTGGGAGAAAAAGGATTAAATTAGATATCTTCACGGCTCTAATGTTTCAACCTAAATTAGACCTTGGCTAAAAAGAAACTACTGCATCATGGGATACTCTGAATGCATCAGTTGAATTGATAAAGAGACGATTTGATCTATTTCTCTTCAATGTCTCAGGAGCATGGGGCCTTTGACTATTTAAACACGTATATTACACCACGGTAATTAAATTATCGGATTTGATGTCAAATGTTTTCAAAGTAAAGCAGTTGTGTGCTTTGTTTTTATTTTTTACATCATTTTTCATACTGTTCAAAGAAAAAACAAATGTTAGAGCTATGTCGATATTTAAAATGATTGAATGCATCCAAATGTCATTATTTTACTGTTCGTGTTGTGATTTTATGTTGGCAGTGGCACATTCTTTCAAATTCCATTTTTCGATATCTATACCGGTAAGCAAGTCAAGAGAGAAGCGTTGCAGTTTGTCAATTTAAAAAATGTTCTTTTTTATTATGTTTTTGTGTTTGATATGTTTTTATTGGCATAAAACACAGTAACAATTACAACTTATAGACTTAAATCACAATGACTGAAGTTTTTTATTTTTACTGTACGTAATGTTCTTTCTTTCTTGCCTCTTTACAAAATTGGTGCACATTGTGTGATGAAATGACGAGGATGATTTATATTTATGGGTAAATTTTGTTTTATGTTTTGTGTGTGGAGTCGGTGACCATTGTGGTTAGGCAAGAGGACGCGGAGACTGACATCCCGTGTTTGAATGCTGGCAATGCTTGGCCTGACTTTCTTGAGTACTTGGGAAAGTCGCTTTATACATTTTATTCCCCACTTGACTCAGGTGTGAATGAGCACCCGGCTACAGGCAGAGAAAAATTGTCAGTATAATGTGTTGAACAGGCTGCTCTTCTGTTAGCTCCTCTGTGAGTCGAGAACAACTTTTGAATGATACAGCCTGCAGGGGGATAAATGTTATAAAGTCCTTAAAAGCCTGTAGTTATGCAGGGATACAGACTGTTAATCTATCTTTATCTTTCTTTTTAACTTTATCTTTATATTCTAATTCTCTCATTCCACTACCCAATCGTAACTTACCGTTTGGATGTCAAAATAAACATTTAACATTAGATATAAGTATTCTAATACTAATAGTGCTTGTCAGATTGTACTTCTTTGTGATTGACTTCTCATGAAAGCACTGGTTAACAAAATTAATGAGATTTTGGCTGTTGATAGGAATTGATGATAGGTGTTGGGGAACATGATGAATATCAATTTTAGTATTTTTTTTAAATGCTAAAGATTATTCTAAATGTTAAGGGTTCTGATAGTTGTTTTTAAAAAAATGGTTGTAAAATGTTATGATAGTGATATGATACTGCTGTGGATGTTATGGTATATTGTATCAATCAATTGATTTATGAAACAGAATCTGTTATTGTAAAACTGTATGATCGAAATAATAAAGTTTGCATTTGCACTAAATCTAATTGATTAAAGAGTAATATATTTAGTCCATCATTATTTTTTTAAATGTGTAACTTTCTCAACTGATATACATACCAACTTTTAAAAACAAATCTGTTTTGGGATCCACCCTGGAATTTGAATCAATTTATAAAAAATGTATTTAAAGGATGAGTCTTGCTTTGCTAGACATGTTTTTGGTTTCAAAAATAGATGTTAAAAAAAAAAAAAGAATATTGTCTACTTTTACACTGTTGTTACAAATTTGTGTGATACGGAATACGTCAATGATTGTGTGTTAAAATTGTTCATATTTAGCGTGTTTTTATCTCTATCCGCTTTGTCACAAAATTTTGAATCAATTACAATTTGTGAATTAAGAGAATAAAATATGTGAATTAACTGGACCCAGTTTTCTTCACTCATTTGTAATGTTATCTCTTCAATTCAATATTTCTGTTCAAATTCATTCTGGAAATACTATTTTCTTCATTAAGCTGTTGTAATGTTTTGATCAGTGTGGGCCACATAATAAATAAATACCACACAGTAGCGACAATAGGGCCAATTTGAATAGGTAATAGTGGCCTGGACAATAGGGCCAATTTGAATAGGTAATAGTGGCCTGGACAATACTAAACAAATTGGCAGACATAGTGGCGTTAAATAATGCTCACCGCCATTTTGGTTTTTTGTTGTTGGTGATATTAAGTGGTTTGAAAGTTGTGCCATAAAAATTGTCTTGTCGCTTCTGGCCAATGCTTATTCTGTGTTGTGGGCCAAGGGGTGTCACATGCGTAGTGGTTAACACATGGTTTGAATACTGGGTTTGACAATCTTCCACTTGCCAAGGTGCCAATATCCCCCCCCCCCCCCCCCCCAGTTCATGTCACTTTTCATGGCTGAAAGGGAAGTACACTGAGGATGCAGAAAAAGTGTTTAACAGCGCTGATAGGTTTGTTTATTGAGTCCCCTTTATACCGCAAATAGCATTGTAGGGGCCAACCATATGTTAAGCTCTGAGGGGAGCACATGACAAATGGAAGTAAATCCAAATGTCAATGAGGACTTACATCACTCATCACGTGACACATGGCTAGAAAGACTGCATCAGGAATTAAAGACAAGAAAATTGGACATTGACAGCAATCTACCATGAGGTCCATACATTTTACCAGTAAACACTTTGCCGTTACCCTAGTGGTTACTATTCAGTTATAGCATAACTGAGAGCTACCACCTGGGCAAGTGCTAACTATGCCTTAAAATGTAACGACTGTCCAGTCTTCGCTAAAATGTAACATGTTTTTTGGAAGTCTGTCCTCAACCAGTTACATTCAAAGTGTCAATTCTAATTCTTCCGACTCAAAAAAATACAAAAACCCAAAAAGTAAAAATCGTTATGCATATTTTCCACCCAGAAAAGGAGGTAACCCAGTATATTTCCAAACAAGAATGGCAATGTAAATACAGTACAGGGTGTTTCAATACCTAAGACTTAGAAAAGCGGTTGGTATTATAAATCTATGACATTTTTTATTTGAGATTAGAAATGATTACTACTGAAACCCATTCCATTTGTTTTATTCTATCTCTTCTGAGTTTAGCTGGCCAGGGGGGTGGAGGGTCTAAGGTATCGAAACACCCTGTAGTCGTGTAATCACGCTGTTTGGGAGGAGAAAAGGGTGCAATTACACATTCCGTGCAGTTATAGGAAGCTAGCCAAGTAACTCCAATAAGTGGGTATTAGTATTAATTGTATCGGATAATCCTCTTGGCTTTTACAATGGACTCCATCAATCAACTTCAATCATGTGTTGTTGTATCAAGTCTTTAATGGACCACAAAGTAGGCTCTGACGAAATTGCTGCAGCTGCTGTACGATCACATTGCAGTTGCCATGGGTTGTCCCATAATATAGACTGTTGGTTTTCACTGCCTCTCTCTATCTTAATTTTTGTTGTTGTTGCTTTTACTGTACTGTAATGCATTGGTTCCGAATAATTACACAAATGTCAGTTTTCTTGTTTTTGAGCGTGCAATTACCCATACCTGAGGAAACATTGTCACTTGTTATCGGTATGCATTTGCGCAAACCATGCAGTTATGCAGTCTGCAATTACCCAGTGCCTTTTATCACTACAATGGGTTGTGACCTTTGACCCACATTTTTTGGTCACCAGTGGACAGTGCATTTTGGTGAAGACTACTGTAATTAAAAAAATATCATTACAGACATAAATCACAATGAAAAGAAAAAAGAAAAAAAGAAAAACACTTTCTAAAAGGTACAATAATTTTTATTGACAAATAGATTATAATATTATGATATAAGTGAAAAAACTTTGTTTACAAAGTTTTGATTTATACATTTCATTTACAATGATCATTAGTGAGCTTTAGTACAAGGATCTGGCTATCTAATCAAATTATACAATTTACTTTGACTGACTCTTCTGGCAAAGTTTGTTTCAACAATCAGAACAAATTATACCATAATATAAAAAATTGATTAAAAACCATATCTACCCAATAGAGATGTATGATAAAGAATATCCTAGCCACTAAGACGAATTTTAAACAAAATATAATTGTTAATTAAGTCACTGATTATTAAGTAAAATATAACTGGTTAAAAAACAAAAAACAATCTGTTAAAATTCCAAAAAAAAGTCTAAACTAAGCTAAGCAGGATTTGAACATATCAGGAGAAATTTTTCTAAGAATTAGATATTCTGTCTGCTATGGATAGCATACTCAAATCATGTAGTTTGTGGTCCATAAAGAGAGGTGAATAAACTGATAATCTGTTAACAGGGCAACAACGTGTTATCAGGCATTAATGGTGTAAAGAGCAGGCGCCTCTGGAGTCCAACTGTCAGAATCATCTCTTGAGGCAAGAAGGCTGAGGCGGCGAGCAGCTTTGGGGTTTTTCTGATTCACATAAAGAAATAAAAGGTATAAATGTAATCTGGGTCTGAAAAAGAGACTTTTCCATTCTGTTATTGATCTTATATCAAACAGATAAAAATAAAATATAAATGTAAATTTTATAGGTAACATAATATTGTCAGCATTTCATGAAATTGTAATCAAAGATTTCCCTCATCTTTTCGATACAATAATAAATAATTTCTTAATTTGCAAAAATGATAAGACTCAACTATACTAGAGTGCAAAATCAATCGACTAATATTGAATTGAAAATGCACTGCATCCTATATTTGCTTGTAAACCATAGCCCACAAGAGAATAAATGGACCATTTTCTAAAATCAATGTATGTGCAGTAAAACCTGCCCAAAACAGAGTCATTTGTGCAGGTTCGGTTACGGGTACACTAAAACTTGTTGGCCTGTGTATAGCTTAGCAAAAAGTAGAAAAGCAATGTCATTCTTTCATAATTTATCCTTTCTCCAATGACCCAACCCACTATAGGCAACAACGCAAATTCTTGTGTGTAACCACTTATTTACCAGGCAACATATTCACAAGTTACTTATTCAAGGGAAGGTTGTTTCTAGTGTAGTTTTGGCACTTGTAGGTCCTGGGCTAGAATAATGGGCAAGATGACCATCAAGATCTTTCATACAACAAAAATGGCATTAAACTACAAACTGAAAATATTGAGATTTGATTCAATAGTTTGTTTAGGAAGAAGTTTTTCACATTTCAACAACTTACAGGAGTGATCTGGTCCGGTGAAGAGAAAGAAGTTTCATTTTCTTTGTCGGACTCAGGACTGAAGAAACCATGGTGGCGAGCAAACTTCTTCTTTAAGGCTAGGGCGATGATGGAGGCAGGGTCAGAGGGATCAGAACGTGGCTTGGTCCGGAATGGAGTTCCTCCTGGTGACCTGAATATCACAAGGTAGACATTATCAATATGATACTTAATGCTTGGCCTAACAAGAAGTTCATTGGTCATATTGTCAAAGTTTATAAACATATGTAAATGATGACATAGGCAATACGATTATCTTTAAAATAAAACTAACTTGAATGAAATGACCCTGTATTGACAATAAAAATGGAGCAATTACAAAAGCCAATATCAGTATTCGACATTACACGTTTTGCAGTTCAACATCAACTGGTTCCTTGCTGAATCATGCTCTTCTCAAATAACAGGTGGTGACAAAGAACTACTATTATTATGTTGAGGCTGCTTTTTAAACAAATTAATAAAAGACACCAAAAAAGTAAAGGAAAGAAAAAAAAAGAAGAAATGTTTTAGCTCATGTGGAGTCCATGACACAAAAGCCACACATGAATAAATTATAATAGAACAATAATTCGTTTCATGTATAAAATATATCACTATATCATAACACAATCTCATATTAACGTTTGAAAACAAAACAATCAATTTGTTGTGTGGCACAGAAAAATTTCAAACACTTCCTTTCCTTTCATTATTTTTTAAAGATGTTTTTTGGAGCGTGTTTCTTCTTTCTTTCTTAATGTCTTCTGCAAACTTTAGAGTCAGTTTGTTGAAGATGTTCATCAAAGCCATATCATAAATATTTAACAATCATGCTTAAAATGAAAAAAATTAAAATGAATTACATATCTAAATATTTATAACACTTATAAACAGTTGTATTCCCCATGCTCAGGATGCAGGCTACTGCAATATATTTTTTCGACCAATGTCAGAGACAAATACAAATCGGAAAAAATAACGTTTATCTACACATCCAAGCTACGAACCTCTCAATGGTTTTGAGTTTAACACTGGACAGGCCCTTGAGAACATCAGACAAAGTTAGCACATCTTTGTTGATCCCATCTAATTTAGCTTGTTCATTCACTTTTGTTAGACTGTTGCGTTTCTGAAACCCAAAGCAAAATATGTTAAATAAATCATATTGCAAGAGTAAGAGGTACTGTAGAACAAGAAAGACAAAATACAACATAAGATAAGAGAACAATGTATGTCCAAGTTGACAGACTTTCCCTATTCTTTAATCAAAATTTGTAAAACAGATACATGATAAATCATTATTAGATTCATCACTGTAATGGAAAGATTATTATATTTTAAGAATATGAGTGCGAGTCTCAATTCCATGGAAGTAATCAGTTTCTTAAAGAGGCACACAAACATTTTTATTTAAATGAGCATGTGTGAAAGTGCAGACAAGCCAAAAGACATGAAAATGAATGTTAATGTTCAAATCATTGTATACCTTCAATAAATCAGATGCATCCACAGTAGATTTCAATTGACTGCTATTCTTGGGCATAAGTTTAGGTGGAAGAGGAGGTGGTGGGGGTGGGGGTGGTGGTGGAGGAGGAAGAAGGGCTATAGGAGGGTCAGCAGCCTCGTCTGAACAGCATGACAAAGGGCGATTGGTGTCACATCCTGAGTCATTGGGCGAGTGGCTGCCAGTAGGGGACACAGGCAGGGGAACAGCAGCCACTTGAGAAATGTTTGCACCTTTTGAGTTGGATTCTGACATTTTGAAAGAAAGTAAAAGATATGCAAAAATGTATCTTGAATCTTTTAATAAAGTCTTTATAAAGTCAATGAGGTTATTCTGGATTAAATATTCTGGGTTAAATTATGAATTATGTTAACAAAAACAGCTAATATGACATAACTACTTTAAAAATGCATAGGTAGAATGAGATATGTCTGTATTCAATAATGGGTTTTTCAGGTATCACAATCACAAGGCCATTTTGGTCTGAACATCAGCTATAGCAAGTTAAACCCAAAATATTCATCATTGAACATGGGGCAGGATCAAGACCAGCAGGAACCTGGTTAAACCATAATTTGGGTCAAGAATGTTTGTCTCAGTTGAGGCATGTTACACACATGATAACTGTGTTCTAAGCCAGTACTATAAATTTTACATTTCTTTGTCTGATAATTTCATTGCTAAGAGAAATTAAGTTTGATGTTCATCTTGTTAATATTTTTTTTTTAAACCCTCACCCCCAGTCACAGTGTTACTAAGAAGAGTGGTGTTTTCCTGAGCCACCACCAACATAGCAATCTGTCTACGAAGGGCAGCCATCTCTCCCTCCATCTCAGATATTTTACTCTGCGCATCCGAGTCTCTGGTGGAGGCAAGGCTTGAACAAGATGACGCATTATGACGGTTTGGGGTAGAGGTCCAACAATCCCACTCCTCAGACTCCATAAAGGGGTTGGTGGTATCGTCATACACATTGTCTTCTGGATAATCAGTACCAGCCATTCTGCGGATGTTAGATAAAATTGAAACATTTATCATTTTTAAAGGAACCATTACTCTACCGTTAATCATGATAATCATAAACAACACAAAGACAGATAAATTTTCAAATGTGACATAAAAGGTCATGCAATGCAAAGGAAACTGGACCTAATTATGGATGAAATTTACACACATTTACCAAAGCTAAAGACTATCTAGCTTTGAAATAATCTTTGTTTATAAAGAAATGACACACCCACCTTACAAACAGAGACCTACCTGTATCTCACAACATTGTCTCCTAGATCTTCTTCCACAAGCTGATTCCCAGCACCAGAAGAGAGGCTGCCACAGCTTGCCCATCGACTCACCATATGGGACTCAAATCCCAGATCTTTCTGTAAAAAAATAAAAATCACATTAAAGTTAACTATAGTTTACAAACACTTAAAAAGCAAAAAAACCAACAACAATTCTGAACAATGAAGTACTGACGTGAAAATGAAAGCATCACTTTGCTGGTCCCCTGCACCATCTTATATCTATCATATATTTCCTTAAAAAGCTATCCTTTCTCAATAAATCTTTGTTTTTGATGGTAGTAGTAGTATACCCAGGGCTCCCACACAATTAAAAAATGTCTGTTCCCTGATGCCAAAATGTTCATATTCTGGACATTTTTTTGTTTCCAGCGCGCTGCACGGCCATATAGGTAATTCAGTTTGAACAGGTTTAAAATGTTTAAGTATGTATTCAGGTGTGTATCAAACAGGGATAGACATC
>JARDUL010252594.1:1171-13570 GCA_030265205.1 Dirona pellucida
CCCCACATGCCCCCCCCCCCCCCCCCCTATTTCCTTGTTCCTCCTGCTCCATCCAGGTAATATAATTATCTAATTAACTGGACCAACTGTCCCAAACTTACAAGTAGCCCTTTGTTACATTTTTTACATTTGGTTCATGTATTCATATTTCGATTTCTGTTTTTACTCTCACTTTATACACATAGACCTCTATTCAATAATCATAATAATAATAACATATCTTTTTTGTTTGTTTATTTCCAAAGTTTGCCATACTATAATATTGCAATCTTTTTCTTGCCACTTTACCACTCTATGTTACTGGTGATATTAGGTATTCATATTTCTGTTTTTAGTCTCAGTTTATACACACATTAAAACACGATACTAATATTATTTAATCCTTTGTGTTTGTTTATTACCAATGTTTGTCATATCATATACTCGTATAACGATAATTTTCTTACAACTCCACCATTCTATACCACTGGTGATAATTTCCTATATGTTTCTGGCTTTTCACCCATCTAGGATTTACATAAAACTGCCATTCTTTATTTATTTGTCTATTGCTTGACGAAGGCATTTGGCTAAAGCATCCATGCCTTCTTTCATATCTTAAATAATTTTTATTCATAAAAACTGTCTCCCAAGTTTTTAGTTGTACCCAATTTAGTCGACCACTATGCTCAGGATACATTCATGAATATTCAAAGCTATATAAATCATAGTCAGTCCCTGTTTATGCCTAAAACAACGCCAAGTCGTTTGTAACTCTCTGCTTGAAAGGATCAATATATATAATATATATATAATTTCCATAGACTGAAATATCAGGATTGTTTAATTAAAAAGTAGATATAATCAGACTTTTTTTCAAGGAACCTAAAGAATGGTACCAGGAAGAAGACAAAACCATTGACACTAAAGACTTTTGTTGGCAATGGATGTATTCAACTGTGATTGTCTGTCATCAAGGGAGACAATGCTCTTTAAAACTTCACAATTTATTTACCATACAGCATGACCTTTCCATGATTTTCCTGCCATTCCCCTAATTCCCAAACTATATCTTTTTTTAAATCATACTCATATTCGAGTAATTTGGTTTTCAACATGTGGAGACATTGTTCCGCTTGTTTGACAATTCCAGAGAAAATTTGATGGTAAAAGCTGTACATATCATTTCAATGTCATTAAATCTTAAACTAGAGGTTTTGATGGATCAAAGGCAAACAACTAGGGTACTAACACTGTGTGCAGACTAACTATAGTATAGGCCTGCATTCGTATGTGTGGCGTGTGTCGCTCGCTCGTTAACTAATTGATTCAGTTCATTATCATCACATATCCACAAGTTATCCTGTATTTATGATGTCAGAAGAACTGAATGCATAGAAACACACAAGTTGTTTTTTTGGGCAGCCGTAAAAATATAATGGCCCACGATAATTGACGTGAAGTCTAGTTTTTAGTAGGCACACTGAAAGGTATACCTATATTATAGGATACTTTTTTTGTAATGTTGTCCTTTACGTGCACGAATGCAAGCCTACAGTCTGCACACGGGTAACATTGCAAAAACTTATTTATTTTGGACTGAAAAAGGAAAAGATACATATACCGAGAGTATAATCACACATAACATAATATTCATAGAGTGTTATAGTATTTCGGAAATGAAAGCACCAAACGAAATCTGTCTACATACACGGATTTGTGAAACATTCAAAATGGAAGACGAAGAGTTTTGTACACAAGTTTTTAAAAGGACAATTAAATATCAAAGCATGATTATGAAATCAAATCATCATATAAAAATAGAATCTGAACAGTAAATAACATTAGCTGCTTTAAGCTACTTCCCCTGCTTTGTTAGAAATGTTTAACTTGTTTGAAACATAATTTCAATGTTTAGATATATAGAATTACAAAATTTGAAGAAAAAAAAAATTGAGCATTTCAATTCATGATTAGAAGGCAAATGAAAGGTTGATGTTTCACTTTTTTTGTGTTGCTGCATTTATATTATTTACATATTTGTAAACTAAATATCAAAACAATTTCCACATGCAAAATTATGTTTTGATTGAGAACAATAGAGTCTCTTATTTATATTTATTTAAATATTGAAGAAATGTGTTTTACTGTTCAGAGCAGGATAGTTTCTTTATAAAGAATCAATATTTCAAATAAAAGTATCTCAATTCAGCATGCATTGGAGTCAGTTTGCTGAACATGCGATGTTTGAGTAAGTCTGGAATGATCCATGTTTCTTACATGTTTTTGTTTCTTTCTAGCATTAAACTAGCCTGGCAAGCTTGTAGGATATGACCAGGGATTCAATAATGCAATATTTATAAATCGCTCACTTGGCAAAAAAGGAAATAACCAGTTAGGTAATTGAAGCTTCTTCCATTCATTCCCTTTGGAAATATAAGACCCCTAAAAAATAAGAATTCCTTCAGATTTCTATTAACAAACAATATTTACTTTACATTTGATAAAATAATATATAAAAATAAATCATATATAAATATTATATACATATTGCAAGAGCGCACACAATTCTGAAATGAAATTGTACACCAATCTAGGCAATGCCTAAATTACTTTGAAAAACAGGTTTGGAAAATTTATACAAAAATTCATTCACATCTACATTAGTTGCCTTGAGATTAATATACAAAAGCATCAATATCATAAAATTAGCACAAGGATGGGAAAATAAACTTTGGTATAGTCATAGCACTAAACCCCAAGATTGACATTGGTCATTTAAGTATTAACATAGTTACCATGGAATTATTGGTCAGATCATGTACACTCAAACTAGCGATACCTAAAATTTAATTGCCATCAATGGTGCAATTTGGTGCACACCTGACATCAAGTGTTGTTGTCAGTCTCTAGAATCAACAATAAAACAATGACAAAAAATTACATGCTAATTTTTACAACCAGTATGATTGATTCTAATATACATTATTTATCCTGAAACTTTGAAATGAGGGCTCGAACCCAACCCTTCATGATGACAAGGTTGTCCACCTCACTGCTCTGTGGGTCCTGCACCTCTGACTGACAGTCCGTTTCCATTTCTTTTTGCGGCGTGCCCGAATGGAAAACATTTTCTTCATGTTGTGCAACGTCTTGCTTCACATGATAAACGAACTGGTTGTTTGTGTTGGGATCTGGGCTCTCCTCATCATCGACACACAGGTATCGCATCCAGTCCTTTTCATGTCCTGGGGTGCTAGAATGGAATACATTGTTGGGTGTTGCAGCTCTTGGCAGGGAAAGATCATAGGAATTGACACTATCGCTGGATCTACCAAGACTCGATTTAGAGAGCTTATGCAAACTGTCACTAGATTTCGATAGAGTTAAGCTGTCTCTAGATCTTGATGTTTCATTCGTTTTAGACAGGCTATTCATACAGTCCTTTTGTTTAGACAAACTATTGACCCTTTCTCTGGGTCTTGATAGGCTGTTGATTCTTTCCCTGGGTTTAGACATAATATTAATATTGACACTTTCTTTGGGTCTAGACAGACTATCGACTCTTTCTCTGGGTTTAGACATGATATTGACACTTTCTCTGGGTTTAGACATGATATTGACGCTTTCTCTGGGTTTAGACATGATATTGACACTTTCTCTGGGTTTAGACATGATATTGACACTTTCTCTGGTTTTAAGAGAGCTGTTGACATTTTCTCTTGGTCTAGACATGCTGTTGATCCTCTCGCTCGGTATAAACAACTCATTCTTTCCATAAACTGAGACATGCATGCTTTTGAAGTTAATATCATCATTACATTTTGGGGCGTTAACAATGCCTTCAGGAATGTGTTTTCTATACTGAGACGGAGGCTGTGATTTGGATCTGGCCAAATCTCTTTCTTCACTAATATTTCTTGTGGACATTGGATCACAAGTTTTGCTGCGGCCATAGTTTACGTTTTTCCTCAAAGACTCGAGTCTCTCACGAATTATGGTGCCTGGTTCCCTTTTACGAACCTCGAAGACCTTAGGCGATCTGGTTTGGGTGTTTTCTTCAATCTTTTGCACATATTCACGAATCGACTTCCTCGGAGGCTGAGGAGATGTTGACTGTGGATTGTTTGAAATGGTGTCATCGTAAACATTCACAATGGTGAGACTGTCTTTTATTTCCTCTGAATTGAGAACAATGGACAATCTTCTCTCATAGAAACTATCAGTAGAATCTACAGATTCGGTAGAATTGTGTCTCGAAAGTTTTTGAGCTTTTTGATTTCCTTCCTGAACTTCAGATTTCAATTCCACTGACAACTTTGATTCGAAATGTTGTTCTTCTGTCTGCACCTCTTCTGATGGGAGGTCGAAATTATCCCCAGCATCGCTTAGAGTTGAATCATTGCTGTGAAGGGAGAAGCCGGAGTCGGATTGTTGAATATCACAGCTGTCCAAACTCAAAGTCATCAATGCCTCAGTTGCTTCTTTGGTCGTTGGCAAAGAAAATCTGGTATTGTCAGGAAGAACATTGTCGTTAAGAAAATTACTTTCACTTTCAGTTTTATGCGAAAATTTCTGAAAGTTTCCACTGTCCGAAATGGTGTTTGGGATATTCAGAAGCTGTGGCATTGACTTGCTGGGTTCTGATAACACAGGCCCAGAATGGGCCATTCGACTTCCCAGGGACTCGGATCCCAGGCTGCGTTCACGTAAAACTGTTTCTAGTTTCCTGTCCTCCTGCCAAGATTTCCTTTGATTTGAAGGAGGGTCGAATGTGTTCTTGGGTTTTGGTGTCGAGGTTAATGTTCTTTCTTCCTCCCTCAGATGATCCTCTTCTTCTGATGACAATGTGGAGTTATAGCTATGCTCACTATCCTCACTTTTCTTAGTCATGTGACCTGTCCATGTTTGGATTTTTGATTTTAATGTTCCCATTAGTCCATCACTAGAAGTACTGTCATAGGATGATGTCGATACAGAAGACACGGTCGAAAGGCGCTTGCTGTCATCAGCGTTTTCATCTTCACCATTATATTCCACGCTAATGGTTGGTAAGATTGTGGGAAACTTATTAGGGGCTTTCATGTTTTCAGGTGTTGGTGTTTTGTTTATATACTCTTCCATTTCAGCCACAATTCTGCGGCTTTCATCCCTTAACTGACTTTCATCTGGTATTCTGTCTAATTCAAGAGAATATGGTCTTTCCACCTTAGTGACATGGCCACTTAATGATGTATTGGGAGTGCTTTGCCATCTGGGAAGAGTGTTAAAGTCATTTTGTTTCTCAAATGCCATATTTGAAGTAAAATTTGGATCCGAATCAGAATGCTCATTGAAATCCTCTCCGAGTGATTTGGTACTAAGAGGTGACTCCCCAAATTTTTTCATGTTTTCCTGGGTCATATAAAATCTAGGAGGCGTAGCGTATGGACTGCATTGGACAGAAATTCGTTTTTTGGCATCCATGAACTCTTTTGCTGTGCCACTATTTTCTAAAACTGAGGTAGACATTCTTTTAGGTCGGGTTAAAATTGATGTGGCATCAGCTTCTAAACAATTTCTTTTCAGATAAACCAGCCAGTCAAGATTTTCTTTATTTTTCAAGTTTTCCTCAGTGTCATTCGAGTTGGAGGAGAGATTTTGTAGGGAAGAGAAGCAATTTTGAGTAGAAGAGTTATCATCCCAAGCATGTGACGAAGGATTTTTATTTTCATCATTGGCGATAGCTAGAGAGTCCTGGCTCTCTACATTGACCACCCAGGGGTCATCATGGATGTGAGACAGGTCAGTCATTGAACCTTCGGTCAGTTTGTCCGTACTATTCCAGTTTGTAAGTCTGGCTCTCACACTCTCTTTATACTGATCCATTTTATGTTCCGGAATGTTAATGTACTGAGAAGTATTTGGAATTCTGAGGGCTTTTTTACCAACAAGGCTCTTGTCTGAGGCTGACCTTTCACTAAAGTCCACCATCTTTGATGATTCATTAGTGTCTGTTTTCATATGTCCCTCATCACTAGAGCTATTGCTAGATATAGAATTTTGAGTAAGTTTTTTCCTGTTGTGTCTGCCCCCTAAAGCATTTTGGATATCTCTACGACTCATCCTGCTCCTTGGCACATAGGGACGACTGATATTGTCAGTACTTTGGTAAAGAGTCGTTGCAGGTTCACTCCCCTTTTCTTCATTAGGCTCGTCAATTAATGATGGAAGACTGGAAGATCGTGAATCAGATCTTTCAAAAGTAGGGTGTGTTGCAGATTTTAAGTCATTGTTCTCCTCCTTTGCTATAGATGCATCATGATGATGATGATGATGTGTGCTACCGTTATTCATCTTCTCCTGGGATTGAGAAAGAGATGACGCCACAACACCATCGTCTTGTTTAATCGTTACATAGTCATAATCTTCTTCCTCTGAGGATCCACTCCTTTGGTTACCATTGCTTTTCAGTTTTTTCCTATCGTCCTTGCTTCCTTCTACAACATTTTTATTAACATGACAAAGGTTTGGTTCATTATTATGCTGAACATCCAAATCACTCGACTTGGGTGGAGTTACAGTTACAGGGTGAGCTTTTACAGCCGTCCGGAAACTTTGTGCTCGTTTTGAAATTGCTCGTTTGTCATTTTTATTGTTATAGGATTTACGAGGTGAATCAAAGCTTCTGGATGTGATGGGAGATTCTGTGTTGAGATCGGTGACAGGTGGTGACAGTGGTGATGATATTGTTGGTGTAGGCGTGGCGGCCGAGCCAGGAGATGGGAGAGCTGCATGGTTGTGGGATTGGTTTGGTGATGAAGGTTGACTGGTTGCTGACCTCGGTCCGTAGCTGGGAGGAAACAATGTGTGGGATGGTGAGGTGATTTCTGTTATTGGAGTGTTGGGGAGGCTGTGGCTTTGGCTCCGTGGCAGGGGGAGGTTCTGGAAATAAAAAAAAGGAAAAGAGGTTTTGTCAATGACAATGTCATTATTTGCATTCTTTTTCTATCACGATTTTTTTTTAAAGTGGAGAAACATCTGCAACAAAATGCACACGAACACACACACACACACACACACACACACACACACACACACACACACACACACACACACACACACACACACACACAATATAATGAGGGCTGCTAGAAGCTAATCCGAATAAAAATAAAGCAAATAAAGATAATAGCATAAACTTCAAATGTAAAACAGCTAACAATTACAAGAAACATTTTGGTTCTCCCTTTCATCAGGTAATAAACATAAAAAATAATTATCACAGAAAGGCATGTGAAAATAGGCAAGTGGATCTAGAGCTAAGTGTTCTGTTTGTAGCTAGACTGGACAGACAAATTTTGGCAATACGTCGTGGTTTGCTGGGTGAAAGGAAAAGTGTGAAATATGCCCACCTCATATATAAATTTAGCTTTTTCTACGTTTGTCACCTGACAAAAAGGAGACCCGAAAAGTTATTGTAGTTTTTAGTCGTTTTACATAATTTGAAGCTACATCTTTTTCTTTCTTTTTTTCTTTTCTTTTTTTTCTCCATGTCTTATGACAGCATGCTTTTGGAAACAGACACTACACCACAAAAAACACATAAGTTCTACTCCTGCTAATTGAGAACTTAAAATAATCTTTAGCACCATGATGATGATCGGGTGGCAAAAACATCTAGTTCATTTTGCCGTAACTAATCAACTCTTCTGACATACAATGCAAGAAGCAATCCAAAAGATTTCCCCCCCTGAATGTGAAGCAATTGAGATAGAGACTGGAAACTTATCATGATTGAATGTTAACTTCTTATTAGAAGCCATACAACTTGAGACAAATTTATGTGCACCTCTTTTGAACATGGAACATTTTAAGTGATAGAAGGGATTGACCTTCTTCTGGTGAAACTTGAAAATGGATCAAATCAAATATGGGGCTATGGTTTTTGCAAGTTGTAAAGTAAAGCATCTGCAAGCCATTATTGTGGAAATGCAAACTCTTTATGGACATGACAGTCCATGAAATTCAAATTCGGAATCATGTCCATTCAAGATGACCACCGTGATGGAAGGCCAGTGGCAGCAGTGATATTTGGAAAATATTAAAAAGGTTAAAGAGCTTGTTGTAGGTTCAAGTTCAAGTTCAAATCATTGAAATGCTCACGGCATAAAAGCCCACCATTTCAAATCTCATATGTCCATCCAATCCGGTCCATACAACACGAGGTACATTCATACTACATATCATCTCAAAAAGAAGGCCAAAGATCTCTTTGTCAAAAATTTCACGAGGCAGGTTGTTCTGGTTACTAATTTTACCTAAAAAAACTAACTTTGTACATATTAGGACTTGAATGAATTTGTAGTCGTGGTGATGCCTTGTGGGATGTTTTTCTGACGGCCGTCTAGCATATTGAGGAACTGTGCTGGCTAAATCGGTGTTGGTGGTTTCGTAAAATAATCTTAAATGTACATCTGTCATGGTTACCATTGTAATTCATGTAGGGCTTGAGTTAAACATCCTGGATGTCTGGACCTGCAGTGTGATATAAATCTTTCTGCTCTTTTTTTTCAATCATCTTGATGTGCATCCCATTATGTCGGCCCCATGTCGCCCAAACGTGTTCTGGGATGGGACTGACATTATTACTGACAAGTGCAATATAATCATGCATCTTCACTTTATCTGGCCACTGATGTAAGTATCATTTGTTGACCTTTGACATTATGTGATGATCCAATTGAAGGGATTTATTCTGGCGGATCCCCAGACATGTGATGACATCCACGTGCTGAAGTGACTGACCAAGTATTGAGTAGTCAAGGCATATTGGGTCTTTGTTATTGTCATGACAAAATACTTCAAGGGGTGAAAGTGCATGTGTGCCTTGCTTTGACCATGACAGCATGGAATCCCGATCTGTTTAGATTATTCTGCCTATCCCTGGTTATCTATTATTCTAAGCAACAATTTTTGCACTGACAAATGGGGGACAGTTTGTTTCTAAGGTGATTTATGAAAATCAGGAAGCAAAGTAGCCCGAACACTGTTCCTTGTGGTACTCCCGAGAGCACAGCGCATTTTCGGCTTGACTGTCCATCAAAGGTGACCTCTTGTGACCTGTTACAAATCCGGTCTCTGAGCCAGTCCAGTTTTTGGTGTTGTTGTTGCTGTGTTCATGTTGACTGTTTCTAGAAGGCTGAGCTGGACTGACACGTTAGGGTCGATGTTACGTATTCCACTGTAATCCAGCTTTTGCAGTAGTTGATGGTGCGGTACCGTGGTGAAGAAATTGACTCAGTTTAGGATCAACCAAGAGGACCTCCATAACCAAATAACATCACAAAGATGAACAAGATGGGTTCCTCGTCTTCTGAGTCCTCTCCAGAACGCGTAGTGTGTTAAATGTTGCCAAAAATTGCTTGATCGGTATGGATAAATTTCGCCACAAATCTTTATTCATCAGATCTTGCTCCATCAGACTTTTATCTATTCCCACCTGAAAGGGAGACATTTTGAAAATGATGATACAGTGAAACAAACAGTAGAGGATTGGCTTTCGGACAGAGCACATTTTATGCCCAAGTACTACGCAATACCATCTTTCAGTGGCATAGCAGGGAAGAGTGGCTATAGAGAAAGACTAAGACGGCGGATGCCAAGTTTGAACTTTCTTTGTTCATTCCTCCATAATATTCATGTGGATAACTTTTGGAGTGCCCCTGGTAAACATAAGATAAGGTGAAATCTTCAATGCACAATCAGTTCTTATTGATTTCAACCAATCTTCTGTGAGAAGATGTGCCCTCTGGTCCCAAGTGTATATGGTTCAGACTTCAGTAACACCAAGTCCACCAATGGACACCAGCACATAGTATGATTATTCTACTTTGCCATCGGTAATTTCTACTCACCAACTTAGAGAAAAGTCTGCGATGGGATTCGGGTGATTTGCTTTCAGCCCTCCTTCCACCCGGATCAAGATAAAATCTGCTCGTGGTCTTTTCATCCTGTAAGAGAAGTTGAAAAATCATTTAAAAGCCTGTAAAATAATTAGGAAAGTGGAAGAATAAACATTTAAAATGAGCAACAGCCTTAAGATGTGGTAAAGCAATCTACACTGTGCTGTATGTAAATCATCACAGTTATATGGTTGATAACCAATATGAATAACACCAAACAAAATCAAATTTCATGTGATTTTAAAACGTGATCACTTTCATATTTCAATTGGTCTCTTGTATTTTTGCAAATCCATCTCCAATCCAATAATCATGGAGGACATAAATTTTTTATCAATGTGGCCTTCCACTTAGGTAACCATTTTATTGATTTTTTTAAATCTTGCGTTAATCAAAATCTTCCAATACATCATTGACAATACATCATGTCAATGTTGCTCAAAAGCATTATGAAATAAAAAATAATTAAACAATCTTTACAAATTTGACAAAAAGAAAAAGTCTTCCTTACTTTCCGTTGCCCATTTCTTTTGGCTCTGTTCGGTTTCAGCAAACTGAAATCTGTTTGGAGAAAAATAAGAGGTTTTGAGATTTAAAAACTTTAAATTTGGCAAAAAATCAACTTTAACGAAAAAAGAAAATATTTGCATTGATCAAGACGAATGACGAATGTATTACAGAGAAATGCATGTTGGTGGGAATTTCCTCTTCTTTTATAATTGACAATTAAACACCAAAGAATAAGCAAAACTTGTTTGAGAAGACTATCGATAAAACAATATAATAGTGTTTGGCTGTTTTTGATCAAATCACACCTGCTTGGCTAAATAAACACTTCATCATTTCATTTTAGATAAGGAGCTAATTTTGTAATCATTAATATGAAAAAATAATCCTTTCATTACGTCTTTAGCGTTTATATTTTATTTTATATCGATAAACATGACAATGGGTAAGCACATATTTGGATCAGATAACAAAACCCTGGTTCCCGTACCTGGCATTCTAGACCCCGACTTCCTTCTCACCCTCCTCTTTTCCAAATACTCTGGCGCTGTGTGGTGATGTTTGCGGACGGCATCAAGAGACTCCTTGGTCACATAATCTGGATGCAAGGAATAATAATTTTTACATGGATCAGACTAGATGGTACAATCAACCAGATATCACATTACACAACACGCTCAAATCACATTACGACTGATTTAATTTGCAATCCTATCGTCCCTTTGCTTTTGATTTTTCCTATTAATCATACATCAATCTTACATCTTTCAGGTGTTTTGTATTTTCATCTAACTAATTAATCTTAAAATTTTCACCCCATTTTAAAACAAAAATTTAGACCATAATTTTTAAATACAAATTAGAGCGTGGTGATGATCGTGGATAAGCGCTATATAAATGCCATTTATTATTATTCCATTTTTTTAAGCAGCAAATATGAAACAGCAATAGAAATAAAATTTTGGTTTAACATTAAAGAAAACAAGGGCAATCATTTTAGCCACACTTACTGACAAAAAAATATTTTTTTGACGCCATCTCGTCGTATTGAAACAGCTAAAGAAATATAATTTGGATGAGTATTATTATATATTCCTCACCATCATCATGCTCCCTCCCCAGCTCCATCACCAAACTCTTGACATTGTCTGGAATCAGGGCTTTGAAACTTTCCAGAATGAGACGCTTCATCTCTTGACACCAGCGACGCTTCTGCTCCATGTTCCTGGCCTAAAGTGGAAAAAATTATAATTTTTGTTTGCTTCAATATTTATTAATTTGTAATCATGTTACAAAACACTTTAGTAAAATAAACTCATAAGATAGAGTTCATCTTAGTCCTGTCTTACTGCTGTCCAAAGTATTATATGCCTCAAAAGATGGACTACACACCAAATAATGGGTAAATACTTTGTCATCCATTTTCAGCATTTATAAATATCAAGTTACATAATATCTAGTATTATAATTAATAATAGAGACAGTGATGAGGCTTCTGAATGTCTTCAATATGAAATTTTTATTTTTTAAACTGTGAAAAGTAGTGTAAATTTCTTCTTCTCTTCTTCTTTTCTTCCATTATCAAAGCTTACATTACATTTCTCATCATGAATCGATTTCCCACCCAAGCCTCTATAGCTAATAGCATGACATAATCTAATTCTTCTCTTTTCTTCATTGTTTATTCTTCGATTGATGAAATGTAATAATGTGCTTACCTGCAATGTGTACTGGGCCCTAGGGTTGTTGAAGGGAATGGCGTGGAAACTCAAAGGTTCATTGGGAATCACTTCCACCAACATCAGGTTCGAACACTGGTATTGGATAGATATGATAAGTCTGTCACTTATGGCTCCTACACTTTAAATCTGGACTTCTAAAGTTTGGTTTGGGGGGTGGGGGTAAGGGTTGGGGTGTGTGTGTGGGGGGGGGGGGGGGGGGTTCTTGGTTTGTTCGGTCATTATTAAAA
>JARDUL010252705.1:0-15734 GCA_030265205.1 Dirona pellucida
TGTTGAGATAACAATGTGTATGTTGTTGGTGTGTTCGTGTTGAGATAACAATGTGTATGTTGTTGGTGTGTTCGTGTAGTGATAACGTACACCGTTTGTCTGCAGGAATAATGAGTTTGCAGCCAATCGGACATCACGTAGACGGACAGAGAATATCACGTGGTATTAGTGAACTCGAGGTTCAGAGGTCTCGAGTTCGAATCCTGGCTAAAGTTACCGATGTTGAGTCTTTGATAAAGACTTCACTCATTTTCCCCTCACTCCCCTCGCTCAGATGTGACTGAGTACGCAGCTAAAGGTAGAAAAGCATATGGTCAGTATGATAAGACTAACAGGTTACTTTACTGTATGCTCCCCAAGGGAGTTGAGGAGGCTTTTGATTGACACGTTTGCTGGAGGATAAATGATGTAAAATGTGAGACTGCACATGGACAGGGACCATGATTAGATCCTTATTTTTGTAAACGGGATTATTCGACATAATATTAAAACATAAAATGATAATATTTTAAAACATTTTCTTTATTCATCCTAGGAATAAATTTGTCTTTAGGGTCTATTCAGAGGGAAGACCGAAATTACCCAGGTGTCAGCCGCTGTACACGCCACAAAGTGGGATCAAGGTCTTCCACCGGGATTTGAACCTGCGACTTCTCGAACCAAAGGCGAGTGACTTAGCCACTGCGCCGCCAGCTCCCAAAATGCAAGAACAGGTAGGAGACATTTACTGGACTACTGATAAAACTACGATACCTCCGTTTGAGTAGTGCAAGCCATTAGTTAGTACAGTGGACCCGTAAATGCCGAAGGTCGTGGGTTCGAATCCTATCCCAGTCACTAGCGGCATATCCAGAAGGGTGACATTGTCACTAATATGTCCGCTTCACGCGGATAAGCACCGGCTCCATGTGCCCCAAGGACTTAACCGACGCCCTTCCAAGAGTCAGTCCCACCTAACGGATTGTTCCAAGAGTCACACACACCAAACGGATTGTTCCAAGCGTCACACCCACCTAACTGATTGTTCTAAGAGTCAGACCCACCTAACTGATTGTTCCAAGAGTCAGACCCACTTAACGGATTGTTCCAAGAGTCACACCCACCTAACGGATTGTTCCAAGAGTCACGCCCACCTATGTGATTGTCCAGAGAGTCACACACACACACATACACACAGACTCACAATCACACACACACACACACACACACACACACACACACACACACACACACACACACACATCTAATATGAAGTGCAAGTTGTCAGATAAAAAGAACGCATTTTTGTGGATGGCATGAAGAAATGTATTTCTTTTATTTCCTTTCAAAGATACAAAACAGCAACAGATAAATATAGCAGGTGGTGTTCATGAATAGAAACGAAAGCTGAGCTTGCAAATTCATATATAAAATTAGCTTCTTGTGTGTGTGTGAGTGTGCGTGTGTGTGTGTGTGTGTGTGTGTGTGTGTGTGTGTGTGTGTGTGTGTGTGTGTGTTTGTTTTGTTTTGTTTTTTGGCTTTTTTGTTGTTGTTTTTTGTTTTGCTTTTTGGTTGTTTCTGTTTTGATTTTGTTTTTGTTTTTGTTTGTTTGGTTTTTTGTTTGTTTGGTTTTGGTTTTTTTTCTAAGTGAGAGATGTGCAAACAGGGACTCTGCTACTGGTAGATCTCGCCCTACAAATAGATTATCATCCGTTATCAATTTCAGACAGAAAAGAATGACTCAATTAGACACATGTCACCAATTTAAATGGAATAAAGGCGGGATAAAGCAGGTCACGGAACACCATTACCGAAACTCAAAGGAAATATTAGACAACTATATTATTATATCAATGAGTTTCTAAGCACAGGACAACAAGTGATGATTCCCCTTGTCATACGAGTAAACAGCCAAAATAGACAACAATAATTCAATCAATATAAGTTGCCTTTAGAAATCCCGGGGGGGGGGGGGGTGACTTGTCTTTAGGGTCTAGTCCAAGACCTGGCCGGAATAACCCAGGCCCTCCACCGAGACCGAGACCAAAGGTGACTGACTGAAGCTGAAGACTGTACCGCTATCATTATGACAAAGAATATATACAGACTAATAGCCATTATCCACGATGGATGTGGTCATTTAAAGTACAGGTTCCTTTCCAATATGTGTGTCCACACTAGAACTGACATCTTTTCCAATCTGTGGGTCCACACTAGAACTGACATCTTTTCCAATCTATGGGTACACACTAGAACCGACATCTTTTCCAATCTGTGGGTCCACACTAGAACTGGCATCTTTTCCAATCTGTGGGTCCACTATTATAGAACCAGCGACTTGTTCAATCTGTCCTTTTTGTTCTTTTTGTGCTGTTTCATTCGCCACGACCGGATACGATGTCGAAACTTTAGATGCACCA
This sequence comes from Dirona pellucida, assembly GCA_030265205.1. NCBI lineage: Eukaryota > Metazoa > Mollusca > Gastropoda > Nudibranchia > Dironidae > Dirona > Dirona pellucida. The sequence continues at coordinate 2,400 of JARDUL010252705.1, forward strand.
CTCACAAAGGAATGTTTGCTCGATAAACATTGTTGAAGCGACATCCTCCAATAGAAACGGGCATTCTGTTTTAACAGGCAGTAGCATACGAAGATGAAAAATCCCTGAAGTGAAGTAAAGATGGCAAACAGATAGGAGAAGATGGGAGAACTCTCGACCAGGTTTAAGAATGCGAGCGACCAAGACAGCCCAAGTAGAACCATCACGACCAAAGCTGCCTTCAAACGTTGGCCAATATGTTCATTGTGAGCCTTGATTAGGCTCACCTTTGATAAGCGGTGTACTTGGTGAACGACGAGTGAGAATACGAAGCAGTTGAACAGCATAGTCAAACCAACAGGACCTGCAAACACTATGTACATAGCCGGTAACTTTATCCAACAGATGGTGCCAGTTGAAAGGTAGTTATCCGTGACGGCTGTTGGTATGATCGTAACCAACGGCATGCCCCAAGCGAGTGCAGCCATTTTCAATAACAGGTGAGAATATTCAACGTGGAAGACTTTGATTAACGTTAGATACATGTAAAAAGCTTCTATCGCTGTCCATGCCATTAAAGACAGGGCGAAGTAATGCAAACTTATAGACAGACATTTACAGGCAATTTTGTAATTCGTTATATAGTCGATCAAACCAATGAGAAATATCACGTTGAACATTAAAAGAGCAAAGGACAGATTCATCAGGATCTTTGGCGGCATGGTGTCTCGTAGATTCCGGAACAGTCCGTACGTCAACAGAGTCAAGATAAGAGACAATGCTGAGATGCTACATCCGGTTAATGAAATATAATCCATCGCTCTTTTGTTGGCCTCACTTGCCATCTTCCCTCTATCGAAGCTCAATAGCAGGGCAAAGCTAGTCAGGTGATTGCAGCCACAAGTGGTCACGTTGTCCCCGGAACTGACTAAACTACAGCCATAATGTGACCAGTCTGCTTCACCCCCACCCCCGAGTTTGTTCTCGTTCCAGTACACACACCGTGGAATGGTTTCGGTTGAATTGCCAAAGACTTTATGGTGGAAGATCAGAGTAATCCTTTGGTCTAGTTTGTCCACAATCACACCAGGGATGATGACAGACAAAATATTACCACCGATTGAATAGTTGGAAGGCTGCTGCGGGAAGACAAACGTGTCTACGTCCTTGAACAATATGACAGCTAGTCGAGACAGTTTGTTTTGTTCGGCATCTGAGAGGCCACGGAGGATCGATTTCATTGGTACCTCTACTTTCTGCTTTTGGCCATCTGGTGTCAGCGATATCGTTACTGATATTCGTTCACGATGTAACAGATTTGATAAACTGACAACCATAACTGCGAGACGTGTTGATTGGAAGCGAAATTGACCATTTTGTAGTGGGGTGTGGAGGGCTACATTTTCAATATCCTTGCGAAAGCTGATCACATTGTTGTTGCTGAAATTAAAGAGTGAAGGAGGGGACTCCAGAAAAGTGTTGATTCTTGATAAAATATAATGACTCATTGAAAGGGTTTTGACCAGGCCAACTTTGCGGGACGTATTTCCTATTTCGTCGATTAAATTGGGTATGTCAGAGGCTGAAGGATTTTTGCTTCCCAAACGTCCACACTTACTGTAATCTATGTCACGTGACCAGCCAGACATCAGACAGTTCCTTACCGCATACTGACTTGTGGTGAAAACAGTTGATGTGCTGCACATTGCTTTTACGCGGGTATTCAGAAGTGAGCGATGCCATTCAACAATAATTGGACTGCCACCTTCGCGAAATGATGAACGTGTTTCACCGCACCACTGATTACTATTACTATCATTCATACTCACAAACTTAACACCAAATACTTTGTCAAATTCATGAAATAACGGCATGTTCTTGTTCCAGGGCAACAAAGTAATATCATACCAATGACTCATTGAGTAACGAAACCATAGAAAAACTGTGTATGTCTTTGTATCAGGAAGAGGTTCAAAACCAAGCGAGTCGAAAGCAATGAATGTGACAGTGGCATTCTTTATTTTTGCCTTGTGGAAGGACGATTTCACTACTTGCTTCAGACGTTCATATTCACGTTTATGTAGATTCGAATGCTTTTTAAACAAAGACATGTTTCGATGTGGAGGCATGCTGGTGGCATGGACATACTTTAGTTGCACATTAGTTTCCCTACCATCAAAACCAAGTGGGAAAAAGGCTACAACTCCAATTAAAAGTATCCATTTTGAAATCGGAAACATAGTGACAATGACGAATTGAATAAAAAACACAACCTCTTCCAAAATTGATGACGTAATTATCAATCATATTTTATTATAACTTCAATGATCATTATTATTATTGCATGATGGTCAACATGGTTTTAGAAACGAACGGTCTTGTGTTACACAGCTGTTAAAGGCGATGGATGATTTTACGAGTATGATTGATGGACAGGAGGACATTGATGTTATATAGTTCCATTTTAAAAATCCTTTGTTTCCATCACCTTACACAAAATACAAGTCAAGCTGATAGGCCTTCGATCTATCACCTTTTTGAAAATCGCGCGTCACATTTGCTGTCTTCCAATCTTCTGGCAAAACCCCCTTGGATAATGATCTGTTGAATATGACGGTAAGTGGTGTTCATAACTCGAAATAGATTTGTCTATATCTCCTTCATTAGTCCGGGGTGAAGCCCAGCTGATCCAATGGTCTTTGTACCATCCAGACGTCTAAGTCTCTCACATACATCCTCCCTGGTAATGAATAGACTTGAAATAGGTTTTCTGTTACTTCTGTCTTGACGCTTTGGCATATGTGACTTGACTCTTTAACAAACAAGCTCAGGAAATACCTATTAACAGTTTCGCCGCGACATACGTTTTAGGAATTTTGAAGATTCTCTAAGTTTCTTTTTATATTTATTTACTCTTTGACTCGCTTATTAAACCAAGCATTACGTTGTCCATCTCTTCTCTTTTCAGGGGGAATGAATTTATCTTCAAATTCAAGCTTAAGCAATATGTTTTTCAGATACAGGCGCGCAGGCATGATTTACGTTTGCATCAGATATATAATCCCAAATTACCGGTCCCAATTCTGCTCTGCATCTGTCATAACTCCCCCTGAAATAATTGAAGAGTGCTTTTCCAAAACTCGCTAAGTCGGTTTTTCACTTTTTTTGTGTTATGCTACCCTGGTATTAAAGCAATATCAGAGCCATGTATTAAATATAGACTGGTACCCCAAAATTCAGTAAATCTGTACTAAATCTGTTTAAAGTCTTCTTGAAAGACTAGCAGTGATAGTAATAAATGAGAAGTTTTTCTCAATTTCTGAAAAATAGAATATAATGACCTAGCCAGTTTTGGAAAAGCACTCTTCAATTACAAAAATGCCCAGCAATATCCTTAGAGTCTGCGTGAGGTAAGTTTAAACGGGCAATAATTACTTTGTGGTTACTTTTACCAATGGGGGCCAGATGTTTTTATATCGTGGACTAAGGTGTCATCATTACATAATATCAAGTCAAGAATGTTAATATTTTGATTCTCTCTATATCGAGTGTTCTCATCAATCAATTGATGTAAGTATATATCTCTCAGGGTTTCACTGACAAGGCGTTCAGGAAACCGATAACACGGATCCTTCCATTTTGTCAGACGGGAAATTAAAATCCCCAGTTATCAAGACATTATAGTGAATACTGTAATTGACTGAATCAAGTACATTTCTTAATTTTTGCACAGAGAGAGTTTTGTCACAAGATGCATAGTTATACAAATTCCGGCATTTAACACTTGAGAAATATATATTATGACAACTCATCTATGAAATCGATCGTTAATGAATAAATCGTAACCCGGTAAATCAAATTCCAGAGCTATACCAACATCCTTACAATTCTTTGGGATTATCTCCGTTATGCACGCGACCATTTGGTCTGACCTCATTCAATAAAACTTCAAGTTCTTTCTTCTTGTTGATAAAGTCGTCAATGTTCGTATACATAACGCTGAACATCCAAATACATTCAATGTCAAAATCATTATTGACACATGAGTTAAAGCCTGCCTGGACTCTGGATTGTTCGATACGAAAAATAGTCGTCAGCTCAAAGTATTGCTCTAGATGAGACTGCATCAGGGAGATCGTTGATGTAAACAAGGAACAGTTGTGGTCCCACAACTGTTCCCTGGGGGATTACAGAAGTTACAACAGTTGTAATTGGGGCGTGCCCGCCAAGGACTACTTTTTGCGGTCTGCCTTGCAGAAAGCTAGCAATCTATTTTAGGATGTTCCCTCGTATGACAGAGTGGCTGCACTTATTGATCAGGCGCCGATGAGGAACTTTGTCGAACGCTTTTGAAAAGTCAAGGAGCATATACAGTCTATCTGCTTCCCTGAATTATGGCCGTCAGCCAAGTCATTTATCGTCCCCCCTTTTCTAACAGCATCCAAATGGGCGGGCTAAGACTGAGATTCAAGCATCGAAATTGATGAACAATCCAGTATCAAATTCAAAGACACCCAAAATTATTTGGAGAATTGGGACCATCTTGGAATCTCATGTTTTCGACTTTGCCTTTTCATGACTAATCCACATGCAAACAACTGGTCTACGACATCCAAGTGCTGAAGTAACCGAACCTCTGCGCAAGGCTTAGACTACTGCCACTCTGCAGTTATAGTTATTGGGTCCCTACATATTCTTTGGTCAATGTTATGAATTCTATTTTCATAATCCAATGTTGGGGAATAAAAGTCTTCTTTTTATTACTTCAGAAAACTTGTTTTTTTTGTTTAATCCATGCTTAAAACCCATACACAGTGCACATTTAATTCATTGTTATAGGCCACCATTATCTGCAAGGTGCCTTGCGAATAACGCTTGAACATTGGCTCGCAAGACACCTTGCCGATAGTCCTGCTTCTGTGGCGGCATTATCCACAAGGACAGGAATTTTGGTCAAGTTCGCGGATAAACATGTCTTGAAAAGTGTGTTAGTGTTCTGTTCAATTCAGTGCAGTGAAACTTGGATACAACGAGGTCGTCAGGACTGACTGGTTATTTTTGTTGGATCCGAGATGTTGAAAGCGAGGGGAAGCATGAGATAAAAGGGGGGGTGACTCATATTGGTTATTTAATTAATTCTACAGTTGTCTCCCTGGATCGTGATTCAACCAGCTATGGTTGTGCTCGTTAGATTCTGAGGCCGATTATTTTGGTGTTCGTTCGAGCCGATTTATGTTACTATCAGTTTATATAAGGAATAAAACGGGGATTTAAATATAGCTACCTCGTTGAATGCGAGGTCTCGTTCAATCCGAGCTCGTTGTATCCAAGTTCCACTGTACCACTCCCTCCCCTGATGTATATGATTGTGCCTGTTCAGCCACCTAATCTTTTTATCCCTTTATACAACATATAATGAATTGAGAAGTGAAAGGAAATTCTCATTTGTCAAAATATATTGGAAATTTAAATCTGAGTCACCTTGCGGATGACTTCCTTTATTATACTAATAGTAATAGAGCACAAAAGTGATAACTAAATGCACGTTGTCGTTTTTATTGCATGAACTGAATGCAACATTTTTGCAAAATTTGCTGTTTTTTGGTTGCAAAATTGTGTAATTATTTTTGCAAAAATACGTAGGGACAGTACAATACCATGTTGTCTGGTCCAGATATAAGTAATATTGAACAATGTATTGGCACAATGGGCTGATTCCCTGTTTGCCTTAAAAATCTTGATCTATATCAGGCCATGTGTACTAGTGGGACAAAGTCTGAATACGTTTTACCTGGGTCTGCACATTGATGCCTTCTGCCTTGTACACTGTCCTCGACCAGACACAGAGATGGTCCCTACACTATTTAATCACGGGTTTTGAGGAACAGATAACAAGCAAAAGCCTACCAACTTAGACCAAAAGTGATATTCAGTATTCTATTGTACTGCTGACTAAGCTTATCTTGGTTTATTACCCCAGATATTTCCAATCATTAAATGTGAGGTCTTGAAACAATCTGTGCATACCGGTACTGCATACAGGGTATGATAAAGGTAGGAAGAACTACCTGTTAATCCACGTCATATTTATCAGCATTTTTGTCTATTTCACTTGAGACCGACCAAGGTCAATCAAAAAATTGGAGAAAAAAAGAAGAAAAACGTGCAAGATTTTGATACATGCCAATTTTGTTTATTCTTGATGCATAATATATGGAAGTGTAAAACTATACACCACAATATGATTAGGATATACATAGAGAATATATTACAAACATGAAACAACACTCATATCTGCACTATACATTTTATTTACAACTCTGTGAAGAGAATTATTAGCAATTTACAGTCGTGTTTCTTACTTAAAATAAATATATTTTAAAATGAGCAGGTTAATTTTGATTATTAGGTTCCTTGAAGAAATTATACTGAGTTGATGTTCAGCTTACTCATCACTTGTCAAATGTTCACTCAAAAAAGTAAAAGAATAGCTTGAGTGTTGATTTTAGTCCCAACCACTGACACAAGAATGAACAAATAGAAAAACTAAAACTAAAATAAATTTCAATGTGCAATAACAAAATATCAACCATGGCATTCATGTAAAATAATTGTGTTAACTGTTGAAAATAATGAAAAATAAACAGCATTTGATTATAGATACAGTATTTTTTTTAAAAGGGTGAAAGTGAGAGGTCATTTAATGAATTAGGGTGAAATATTGGATGGTGTGTGGGTGAAGCAAGTAGAGAGAAATTATTTATTTGGTAATCAATATCACAACCACTTTTCATTCTCAGCTCCAAAGCTACAGCAGGTGTTCTTGTTCTGTTCAGATGTTGGCTCTGCCAAAAGTAAATCTCTTCATTCTTTCAATTTCAAGTAATATTTAAATTAAATTCAAAGTGTACAAATATAAAAAAATAGTTTGTTTTACCCTGTCAGAACAGGAATATCATCCATGCATTGCCTCATCTATGTACTGTAAATAGAAATCTAATTTGTTATGACCAAAAATAATTGAAAATAATAATAGTGGCCATAAAGAGGAAAATAGAATTATATGCCACTGATAAATAAAGCAACCGATTCCATTTCTTAAGTAACAACTCGAATTCATCAAAATAAAAAAACTTGCAATCTTAAGCGTTTTCAAAGGTGGTTTTGGTAACAGCGGGTCCTACTAGTTTCAATCTAACGTTTCATTGTCACAAGTGTCATGCCACACCCACACAATGAAGTAATAAAACCAAAACAAAACAAAACATTTCCTATTATTGGAGTTACTATTGACCCAGTCTCAACATCCATAACAAAAGGCCTAATGCCTTCACGACAGAGCATTAGAACTGACTGCCAGCCATTTTAGGCCAGCAAAGCCACTCCCATATAGGCCTATCCTATATAATAAAATAAATCTAAGAAAAGACTTCATGCCAGTAAGATTCCAATACTTTTATTTGAAAAAACAATTTTCGCTCATGATTAGGATAGTTAATTTATCAGGAAGTTTTGAATTTAAAAGAGGTGCCAATTTTTTTTATTTTTTTTCAAAGCATTTTCTTTTTCCCTCCATATTTACATAGGTTATTATAAAATCGTTGTCATCACTGATTCGTCTACATCTCACCCATGGCGTGGGTCCGGGTCTAAATCTCACCCATGGCGTGGGTCCGGGTCTAAATCTCACCCATGGCCTGGGTCCGGGTCTAAGAAGTTTTAAAATGATGAATCACGGTGAGCAGAGCAACTACAAATGGAGGGAAACATTTTATTTAAAATAATGATGCCTTGTGCGCCAGTGTTAGCAGTACAAAAATGAGTATAAAGTTGAGGCTGACGGGGGTGTGGCATTGGTAGTAAGCAGTGAGCAGCATATCTAGACCAAAACATGTGAGGTAGTGAGCGAGTTATACAGTAACCCCTAAAAACCCAAAATGACAAACAAGCAGTTGAAACACACCCTTGACTACATCGTGGAATATAACTGGCAAGTCCTGGTCTGAGACTTGTGACCCATGACATGACCATAGTCCAGCATTTGGGTTCACAAATTGCGTGCAAACTATTGTGATAGCTGTTACATCATCTTTGTAATTCATCTGCTATAATTATTATAACTGCCTTAAATTTAAATCAAGATGACAATAACAAACCCACCATTCCAAATTGTGACTCATATCTAGACATTTTTACAGATCCAAACATTTAAAGGAATTGGAATTGTGAAATATGATCAAAAACCACTTCCACTTCCTTCAGGTCACCAAGAGGAGAAATCCAGTGGAGTGGAGCAATATACAAGAGTAACAACAAAAACGATTTGAGACACAAACAAGTGGAAACAAAGATGTGGATATATGTACGATTGTCGTACACAATTCAATTAAATATAACATGATGCATCATTAGACAACAAAAACGATTTGAGACACAAATATTACACAAGTGGAAACAAAGATGTGGATATATGTACGATTGTCGTACACAATTCAATTAAATAGAACATGATGCATCATTAGACAACAAAAACGATTTGAGACACAAATATTACACAAGTGTAAACAAAGATGTGGATATATGTACGATTGTCGTACACAATTCAATTAAATAGAACATGATGCATCATTAGACAAATTCCAAAAAAGCTGAGATTTAATTTAATCAAGAACTTTGTAAACACCACAAGAGATGGAAGGACTGCCACACACGACTCAAAATCCAAACACATGAAAATCCCAAAGTGGGTTTCTTCAATTTGTCCCAGAAATCCACTACGAGGATATCATGGTGAGGAGACCCCTCCAAATACCTCTGACGACAGTCTGACATCAACACGCATCACTAAGACATGCTCTACCAACATTCTAGCCATTTGTATTACATCACACAAATGTGACAACCAACTGACGGACGAGCTTCTTCAACTTCCACTAGTACCCATTACAAAATGCTGACTGAGTAAACAAATCACATGAGCCAAGAAGTATGTGAGCTTTTAATAGAATGAGACAAAAGCTACTCTTTACCAGCAAGACAAAATTAATACATATATATATTTTCTAAGTTACAAATTGCGGCAAATGGCCATTGATATTTTGGGATTCAAATACAAGAAATTGTTTGTGGATGATGCAGACGAATTATTAGAATTACAATCAGTGCACACAGGTTTACTCAAGACTTTTAGCCCAGCCAATGAAATGAAACAATGAAATGAAACAAGGAAGCCTGATTTGTTTGGGTAGTAGATTAATAAAGCACCAATAGAATCCTTTGGCAGAGATTGTGTCATCATCCGCTGAAAGGAAATGAGGATGAAAGCAGGAAGGATCGACGTCATTTGATTCCAGGTGAGTACACAAATATCAAATTATTGTTATTACATAATATGCAATGGACACAATGTAGATACTTTGATGAACGAAATGAAAATAAATTACTACAAAAAAAAAAGCCAAAGTGTGAAAAGGTTAAAGCTGGGTAAACAATATGGATGGTACAGTGAATACATATCAATATTAATATATATATTCATGTAGCGGAAATAGATATTGGTGGGTATGCATAACACCTGAAATATGGACATATATAAATCATTTACTAAACAGTTCATTCTGTTCTGTCAAACACCATTTTTGTTCTCCCCCCCCCCCCCCCCCACAAAATTCTTTCCGCAATAACATTTTTATACATGAGTGCGTGTCGACAAAATCAAATATAATAAAAATTGCAGCTTTCTGATCTACTGACACAGTACCCTTATCATGACAAAATTTTGACTGTTTTCCAGAGGCTGTTTATTCACTCCCTGCGTCCTTACATCAGTATTTGATTTGTCTCAGTGCACACAAGTTATCCTATGCCACAAATCAAATGATCCATATTATTATTATTTCTTTCAAAGACCGTTGCCTTGGAAACCTTCAAGAAGTGCCAATAATATGTGCTGACACTTGTAATATCTGCAAACACATATAGATCATAAAATGTATCAACCCCCTCACTCACTTGAAAAATTAAACAAACAAATTATGGTTACATTATTGATAAATAGATAATAATATTTTTAAACTTTCCACACAATAATTGATAACAAATGTTTTTTAAAATCTTTTGAGCAATAAAGAGCTAAAAGGAATGATAATAAAAAACCTATATATAACTTCTAAACTTTTTTCAAATCCCAAAATCTGTATCTGTTCAAACACAAAATGCTGCAACAATTCAATAATTCACGCATTGTAATCAACCACTCAGTACAAAAATACAAAAGAAACGCTTGTAAAAAACCTCTTGGGAGTGGAATATTCATTGGAAAAACTGATACTCTTTGTCAACGAACTAAAAGAGAGATTCTACATCTATTTTACAGTTAACAAGACACATAAATAAAAGCTGCCATCTCCCCTCTAAATATAGAAGAAAAAACCGGAAAAAAAACCATGTTCAGAAGTTTGAGGTGTGAGAAACTCACCCTCATTCATCCAACACATATCTAACATAATAATGACCCTAAAGTAACATTTTCTTAATCATCCCCATTTTGGTGTAATTATTATTATTATTATTATTATTATTATTATTATTATTATTATTATTATTATTATTATTATCATAATTATCGTTATCATTATTATCATTATTATTATCATTATCATTATCATTATTATCATCATCATTATTATTATTATTATTATTATCATTATCATTATCATTATCATCATCATCATCATTATCATTATTATTATTATTATTATTATTATTATAATTATTATTATAATTATTATTATTAATATTATTATCATTATTTTATTATTATTATCATTATTATTATTAATATTATTATTATATTATCATTATAATTGTTTTTATTAGTATTATTATTACTATTATTACTATTATTATTATTTATTTATTAAAAAAATAAATATTATTATTATTATTTTAATATTATTGTCATTATTATTATTATTATTATTATTATTATTATTATTATTATTATTATTTTAATATTATTGTCATTATTATTATTATTATTATTATTATTATTATTATTATTATTATTATTATTATTATTATTTCATAATTATCATTGTTACTACTGTTCTTATTATCATCATCATTATTATCTCAGCTGTCTATGCGGTGCTTTTACAAAATAACCTAGTCACAATACATGAAAATAATCAGGTAAACATAAATTCTAGTCTCATATCCACGTATCCTTCCATTCATACTGAAACTGAATGCACTATGAAATGTAATCAAAAAGTTTGGAAATTTAAGTTTAAAAAACCAACCAACCACAAATGCATTTTTGACTCATAGTAAATAAATGAATATTAACTTTGCTACGAATATCATATCATTATAATGTAGACCTTTATTGTATTGACAAATCAATTAACAAATAGGTAAAAAACTAGACAGCTTTTATTGTCCCTATCTCCACTTTCAAGTGCAGGCTCACAGACTTTACTTACGCAATTAGTTCATGACAGGTGAAAATAATAATAATCTTAAAAACCACCTGCTATATATATATATATATTCTTGGCCATACAAGTGATAAGATCAACTTTAAAAAACCCCAAGAAATTTGTCTTGTTTGAAAAACTTGCATACATTTATGATACACTTCACAACCGTAAAAGCCGATCACAGTGGATTCCAATTGAGTCAGTCTCTTTCAAATGAATTTCTGAATTTCATGTCACCTTTCATGTCACCTTTCATGTCACCTGTCCCCTCTGACAAAACCTTTTTATTTTGATCTGTTGTATAGTGGTTATGTCAATATTTTTGCTTGTCCCAAAACACACAGACTCAATTGGAAGCTACAGTGTTTAATAAATAGGCCTATAGCAAATAAAGAAATATTTCATCACTTTTCTTCCTCATTTTAAAGGAGGTAAAACAACCTTGACTGCACAACCAAAAATAATATCATAATAAATTTTAAAACTTAAAAAAAGCATGCAGGTAAAAACAAAAAAGACACAAAAAAAGATAAATATAAACCAGGAATGCTATTCATATTTTGTTATCACATCGTTTTTTAAAAATCCCTGAATCAATAAATGATACAGCATATCATTAGGCAGGCGTAAGGCTGTTACATAAATATTGAATTATTTGAATAAATAAAGGTGCTGTGTTTGCTTGGAAAATTCAATATCTAATTCAATGTAAACCCGATGTTTTGTTTCTGTCCTCATACGCATACCAAAAAGTAAATACACAACTACAATTACTATTATTTATTATTATTATTATATTCCCTCATGCATTGCGAGGGGTAATAAATATCAATGGATATTACATAACAATGCATTGCTTTCTAACCCTCCATCAAACTGAATGGTAATAAATATCAATGGATATTACATAACAATGCATTGCTTTCTAACCCTCCATCAAACTGAATGGTAATAAATATCAATGGATATTACATAACAAAGCATTGCTTTCTCACCCTCCATCAAACTGAATGGCTATAACAAGATGTAAAAGGTGTTTGTTTGTTCTTATGTTTGTTTGAAATAATGAAATCAAATCTACAAATGCAACAAAAGAAGAAACAATCTGTGAAACAAAAAAGAAAATCAAAGGTTCAGATAACAGATGACTCAATCATTGGGATAATGTATCCCTACTTCTGACAAGGAGCTGACGAAACAGACAGGCACACAGGCTTGATCTTCATCGGAACCAATCACTTCTTCTATCTTCTCCCTTTCCTGGCTTGACTTCTAGTATCCTAATGCATTTCTACTAAAGGAATTATAGTATTTCTAACTTTTATAAATAAACAACAAATATTAAATTCCAAACCACTGTCATTGATCAGAGGTATGTGATCTAGGACGTTTTACAATTTGTCACAAGGAGTTCCCATTCGTAGCAGTAACTCGCAGCCATTGCATCAAACAATTTAGATACACATCTAGATTATTCAATTAAATAAAAGAACAACAGCAAAATGCATGGTTATATTAATTACACTGTTCTTGTACAGGATGAATCCAGAGTCCTGATATAAACATAAATACATAGACAGTCTGGAAATCCATCAGAGTATTTCTCAAATATTGCTCCTCTGGGCTGGAATACATGAGTAACTAGGAGTAAATACATTTTTTTTTGGGGGGGGTGTTTTCCCATCCTGAATTTTTGTGTGAAAAACTAGTGTTAAACTATACTTCAATGTCACCATAATATTTCACAAAGGCATTTGTTCTATTCTTAGCAAAAGCAACAGGCGGCTACTCTTTTGCAAAAGTAACGTGGTGAGGCTGCTGGAAGCCAGTAAAATGTAAGCAATAATGGTGAATAAAGAAGGCTTCAAAAGGA
>JARDUL010252816.1:0-15732 GCA_030265205.1 Dirona pellucida
GGCATATAACTGTCGTGGTAGAAAAATCATGACCTAAAAATCTTCTTTCCGTACTCCTATAGGTCCCAACCGTATCTCCGTATTTTTTATCATTTTCCGTACTTAGTACGGACAATCCGTAGGGGTAGGCATCTCTGAAGTGCCTTAAAACTAAAGTCTAAATAATTTAAGTTCTTAGTTTAGGGCCATTGTAAAATCGTATGAAAGGGTGCACTTGCTTGAAAGATCGGAAAAGTCATGTAATCATGCCTGATCAGGATTTGAACACAGGACCCTCTACCTCACCAGGGATACCCTTTGAAATAAAAACACAGTGCAATACTCTTTACTGATATGTACACAAAAAGATGTCAATTTATAAATAATTTCTTTTATTCTAAAAGCTTTATAGGACAACAAATTACAATCTGTTTTAGCAGTAGAAAGAATTACATCATCTGTTTTACCTGTAAATATAGTCATCTAAACTCACATAATACATACTAAATACAAATATATTTTTCTTTTTATACATAACATTCAAAACCTTAAGGCATTTATTTCAATAACCAGAGTGTAACAGCAAGCGGAAATAACAACAGCAAAAAAATAAGTGGGAACTGCGACTTAAATCGACTTTCATGATATTGAAAAAAGTCTGAAATCAGATAAAATCTGAAAGATTTGCATCCTTACTAGGTAAACATGATACTTTCAATAGACTGAACACTCTCTAAGCTTAAAATCATAGTTAACAACAATGAATCCCTATGATACACTTCTTATGAAACCCTATGATGCACTTCTTTCTAAAGTTTTAGCATTGTCGAGAAACCTTAACTTACATATCTAGAAGAGCAGTTAATGTCCGGTGGTGGATTTTGTATCAACTTGTAACCCTCCCAAATTCTCAACCACACAATTGCAACCATTGCCTTCTGTTTGTCTGAAAGCTGATTAAGGCCTATGTCACTGTTTTGTTTCACCACTAAATAATTTCTTTTGGGTATTCTGTCTGGCTTCAATTTTGTCTGATCAAAATGCAGTCTATTGCCAGCTATCCGACATCGTCTGTTGATCAAAATGCAGTCTATTGCCAGTTATCCGACATCGTCCGTTGCTGTTAAAAGTTGGCCTTTGATCACAATTAAGATGAAATAATGAGCACAAAAAAGATTAGTGATCAATTTGTTCAAAGGGGTGGAAGACATGAATATATCTTTCCACTATGCAAATGTTAACACAAGTATGTAAAGTGGCAAGGTACAACCTTTATAGAAAGCCCAAAGAACAAAGCAGCGGAATTGATGGCATTACAACGGGAATTGATGGCATTGCAGCAGGAATTGATGGCATTGCAGCGGGAATTGATGGCCTTACAACTGAATCTATCCTGGCATGTGGAGAAACAGGAACCACTTGGCTGACTACATTATTCCAGAAAGGAAAGTCCCAGAGAGGAAAGTCCCAGAAGACTGGCAGCTTGCAGTCGTGGTACCAGGATGTTACAAGAGGACGGATAAAGTAAAGTAAGTACATCTTTCATAACTTGGACTACAAAGTGAACCTCAGTCCAAATTATACATACCCTGGGTTGTGGGGTAAATCACAGCCCCACTTATTTTTTTGGCAACAAGATAAACTATTTTCTTTAAAGAAAATGATATTCATTACTCTTCGGCTTGATTAAATATGATAAAAATAGCAATGTATATAACACAACATAACATTAAACTTTTGGTAAATATGAATCAACAAAACAATCATTGGGAGACTAGTGCTGAAGTAAAAAATACAACAAAAACGCTCGTCACTGTTTGTAACTGATATTTTTGTCCATTTGATCTCGCATTCTGTGTCAGCCTCTTTTTCGATTGATATTATGTCGTTTTTGACGGCGATGAGGACTCCTTCCTTCACGAAAACATCTATCTTTTCTGTATGGTGGTGGATTGAGGAAGCCAGGGCTAAATATACATTTGCTGTTGATACTTTCGTCCAAGTGAGTTTCTGTCGCAAGGATGATATCTGGTTTGTGTGTCTCGACCAGCTGTTCTAGTTGTAGTTTCTTTTCGTTGCTGACTATGCTGAGACAATTTATGTTAAATATTTTTATTATGTTTCTATTCTTAGGTATTTCATTTGTGACATTATTTACGCCTTGTATGTGTTCTAATGGACACTGTGTTGTATGTTTTGATATGTATTGTTCATGTCCCCATAAAGGTATTGAGTTTTGGCGAATGGTTTCAGTCGTAGTCGAACAGTTGTGAGTGTGACTGTCCTCAATGGGGAACGTGATTATTGTTTGTGGGGGGCGAGGGATATGATGAACTTTGCTCGGTCGCCTACCTCCCCTTTGTCCATGTGTTTTGTTATAAAAATGGAGTGGTGCGTTTGGTTTATGAAAATGTGTTGTGATTGACATTCTAATGATCAGGTAAAGGAAGATTAAAATGTCCGTGTCGTAGAAATTCATTGCACACATTTTGACAAATAAAATACGATATAACAAAAATCATCTTTTTAAAATGCACAAATCATCTTACAGAATTAAAAAAATGATTTGCTTTAAAATTAATACCAATTAAATCCAAGAAATACGGGAAATATCACTTTAAAATTGAAGGTAAACAGAGCTATCACAAACACATCTGCCTGCTAAGCATAATACACGCTTCTCTTTCACTGCTTTGAGGCATATCATAAGCAATTAGTATATTTTTTCAAAAAATATTAATACATAATTGGTAACCATTGTCAACACAAAGGATGGACATTATATCATGTGAATCATAATATCAATATCATGTGAACTAAATTTGTAAACATGAGTCTGTGAATAACAAAACAAAACATACAGGGTGTCTGAAAATTATTTTTACAACTTCAAATATTTATTTATGGCCCAGGACAAAAAAACAAACAAATCAAAAAACAAACAAAAATAATCAAATATTTATGAGATAATAATAATAATAATAATAATAATAATAATAATAATGATAATAAAAATATAAATAAATAAATAATAATAACAATAATAATAATAATTATTATTATTATAATAATAATAATAATAATAATAATAATACTTTTTTTACAGAGTGCCTTACATCAAGACATCAAAGCATTAAACCTCTCGTACTCATTGCATGACATATTCTTTATGTCACATTGACTCATATCATTAAATCAATAGGATAGAATTTCGATGAGGAAAAGGCAATAATATTGAAATGTATCGAAGGTAAATGTTGAACAAAAAGATGTGTTTTAAGATATGCTTTACTTACTGAGGAAGAAAGTTTCAGATAGTGAAGCTAACTTTTGAAAAAGATCTATCTAACAAATGTTTAAAAGTTGTTTTGTCGAGCAGGGGTATAGGGGGGAGATCAATTCTTGGATGTAAGCTGGTGAGCAAGAATTTTGCACAATATAACAGAGAAGGGCAATTTTGTATTCAATGCTAGGTAGATCATTTCTAGCACAATTAGAATGATGAAGTATGGTTGTTTTCACAGTGAAAAGCATAAAGCTTACTTTAAGTCAAGTGTTGATATTCATAAAAATCTAATGTCAACAGCATGGTGATTTGTAAAACATCCAGTTGATATTTCAAATGTTGTCCTTTATACTGCAACTTATCTGTATCAATTCATTCAATACATGTGTACAAGTTATAATAGCTTTTCATCATTTACATTATGTCAATCAACATTTTTACCCCACTCAAAGTAAACTTTATTCGATTGGATTCATTGTTTAAATAACTATGTTTCATTGTCATATGTGCATTTTCTATTCATATTTGAAGTTGTAAAGATATATTTGGACACCCTGTACTGCAGGTTTAGCAGTAAAAATACATCTCATTAGGCTGGATACTATTTTACCATCTGTTGAAAAATAATAATAATAGAAAAAATAACAAAGCAACCCCCCCCCCCCCTGTGTCAAGATGAATGTCATCTGCTTGAGAAATGGAATGGAAACCAACTATAAATTGAGCTATTTGGTTTCACCGGTTTAAGGTTGCATTAAAAGCAAACTTTGCCATTTTAAAGACAATTTTTTGGGGGAATGAAAAAACCCCATCCAATTCAACCATATTTATCAGCAACACCCAACATTGACGAAATTTTTCACAAATACTGATTATCCAGTCAAAATTCGAGTGCATAAATGGGATCACCAACACGAATGGTACCAGGCTTTTCAAATGTGAAGTTAACGCCAAAGACCGGACTTTTACCATAAGGCTCCTTCAGACGTATTCTGAAGAAGAAAACAAGAGTAAAAGTGAGACCAGTGATCTTATTTACAAAGTCATCTTTTTCTTTAAGTCATGAGGGCAATATGAGAGGAAATTATATACTTAATTCATAACATGAGAAAGAAAATACAGTATCAACTACTCGTCTTTGCAAAGTTGAGCGTGAAACAAAAATATATTTCTTTCTTTATCACATACACATTGCACTTTTCAGTATTAGTGAGGTTGTTGTCTTGTATGCTGATATGAATGTTATTTTTGTACACATGAGCATGCATGAATGTAGAAATATATCTTGTTGTGTAAGGCTTTGAATAAGTTCACTTATTTATGTTTACATGGATGCGCTTGTTTCGATATAAGCATTTGTAAACCAAACAGAAAAGTGCCTTTCATGGATAATAAAGATCATAATATTATTATTATCATTACTATTATTATCAATATAATTATTATCATTATCATCATCATCATCATCATCATCGTCATTATTATTATTATCATTATCATTATTATCATTATTATTATTATTATTATCATCAATATTATCATTATCATTATCATTATTATTATTATTATTATTATTATTATTATTATGATCATTATCAATATTATTATTATTATTATTATTATTATGATCATTATCAATATTATTATTATTATTATTATTATTATGATCATTATCAATATTATTATTATTATTATTATTATTATTATCATTATGATGATGATAATTTTAGCAACCTAACCTACAGAAGACATTATATCATGTGAATGATCGGTCGGGATTGTGGGAATGAGCATGCACATTTAATCAACACTAATAATGGAATAAAATGGAAAAAAGCAGAACATGACTTACTTTTTCAACGTAGCCAACGGTTCACCATCCTCATCTTTGACACCTCTCTTCTGATCCACAGTGGGCAAGACACATCTAGTGCAAGCATCTAGTCCTCGAAGCTGGGAATCTCCAATACGCACACTGCTCCAAAAATCCTGCATAAATAAGGACAGAGACAATGAAACTAAGATTTTCCTTTAAATCTTTAATAGCTGTTGTTCGTCTGTTTGAGTCCCCTTCAGTATGCATAGCATGTGTAATGTCCACCTTCAGAGGGTGCGTTAGGCATATCGCACCCACATTCAAATCTAAACCCAACACTTAAATTCACTTAGAGCACTCAAAATATGCTCCGACAACCGTGAATAACTGAATGCAGAACCAGAAACTCCATGGATCATGACTTTACGACAAACAGACAATTAGTCTACAGTGCCAAGACACCTTGATCAATCACATGAAACATACTATTCAGTGTTGCTGAAATTTTGACATGGAACACTTTTATCCAGTCTTGGTGTCTTCTTATCACCTGTCAAAACTGTGGGGTTTTCACAATGATGTAGCTTTATAAACAGATATAAATAGTTTACTTAAGTAGTTATTAGCATTATCAGAAGCTTAATTTTATGGGAATATAAACTCGGACCATCCCAAAACAAAAAAGTCAACCTTAAACCAATATAGCAAAATACTTGTAAAGTAATTTTTTTACTTTTTTACTATTGGATGAATACCCACCTCAGCAAATGCCTCACAATCACCAGCAATGATATTGGGCCTAAAGTTAGTGGCTGGTACAGGTTTTTTCAAATGGGTATTCAGGAAATTCACTGACTCATCAGAGAGAATCATGTAGCCACAAAAGTCAGCATAAGCAGTCTGCAAATGTAAAGGCATGGGATAAATAGACTACATTCATTCTTATTTACTAACATGATGACATTTTGTTCAATTTGATGAGAAAATTGTATTCTGACTTCTAATAAACAACAAATTATCTGATGCAGGTGATAACCATAATAAAAATGAATACATCATAATTCTAGAAGTAGAAAGAGAATATTTTGCATCCCTAGAAATGACTTTACACATAGCTGACATCCAGCATGTCTCACATTCTTGATCCAGAAATATTTTAGCGTTCAGCCATTTGTGGTGGTTGAGAAGTCTGTATGTTGCGTGGTACAGAAAGTGAAAGCGTTTATCAAAGCATTAACTACACAAGAAATGTTGATAAACAAATAAACTAATCAACAGTGAGAAAGACTGTAAATTCACATGTTTATAATTTTTGATGAATTGGCAAACAATGATTGTCTAAAGTTGAATGACCAGATATCTACTGCAGTTTGTAGAGTTGTAGTAGGCAAGTTTTGCATAGAAGTGTTAAATGTGTTAATGTTATTTATAGGCCGATGGCAGGTGGGCACCATAGTGCCTACGAATTGCACAGCCGGGGGTTTGGATAGGTGGGCACCATAAACATAGTGCCTACGAATTGCACAGCCGGGGCTTTAGATAGGTGGGCACCATGACAATTTCTAAAAAAAATAAAATAATCTCATGGTTTCATGCCTTGACATATAAAAAAAATGGCAACTCTGCCCAATAAGATCATTGCCTGGCTGCCCATCCAACGACATAGACCCCGTCTATACTTCAACTTCTGATTTACAGGATTAAAAAAAAAAAATTCTTATTTGATTTTTTGGTCATGTGAGAAGAAGAAAAATAATCAATTCTTTTTTAATTTGCGGTAATTTGCGGAAAGATTGCTAGTTCAGTAGATTTCTTGGTAATTTTCTTGGCATAATTTGAAATTTTTGGCAATCTTGTTGACAATTTTTGGGGTTCAAATTGGACATTTTCCACGATGCCAGCTCAATGACTTCGTTGGATCTGAGCTTTCCCATTTTGGACTTTGTTGTAAGCGGGTGCTACTTCAAATAAGCCAACGTACTCAGTTGAACTGAGTATTACTGTCTGATTATGATTATGCGTCTGGAGATATTTATATAATATACATATATTTCTTTTAGGAATTTTTGTGGTGCCCACCCATCCAAACCCCCGGCTGTGCGATTCATAGGGCACTATGTTTATGGTGCCCACTTATCCACTTCCTGATTTATATGTGCAGTTAGACTATATCATATATCTATCTATTGGCATGATTGAAAAGGGCATCCCAATTGTGTCTAGAAAGCAACCCAACTGAACATGGGACAGCACTTTACCAAGAAGTAAAATTTACGTGCATGTTGATTATTCACGCCGCTAAGAGACAGCTCAATACAATCACTACAAACCTCCCTTGGGGGGGACATATGCTTTAAAATGCTATTCATTACAATCATTAACATCATCATTACCAAGTCTCCTTTTACAGCAGGATTTCCCCAATCCTTTTTATCATTTGAAGCATCCCATTTCTCCAAAGATTGCTCTGAATAATGCAGACGAAGCCCTTTAATTTTAAGACAACGAGACAGCCAGTCTCCAACCTCATCTCCTAAGTCCATGGATGCAATATGTTTGCCAAAGACACTGTAAAAATAAAGAGAGCGTGAGTAGCTATAAAATAATCGCAAGCACCACATCTCCATTTAATTTTTGGTCACACCTACAGTGAAAGCCTCTCAACTCCCCTGCAACCCTTAACGATGAATGAGCTAAACAGTCAAATTCCAACATAAAACAATTTAAAGTTATCTCCTGTCGCACATCATTTGTCCCGATGTAGGTGATTTGTTCCCACAAAAATATGGTGCGTACAAGTAAGTAATTAGCTCTAATTAACCCAATGTAATAACTAATATCTCTGTGAAATACCACGACACTAATTTGTCAATGCTGACCATACAAGCTCTCTAACCAAAAGTTGCCTCTTATTGGGGAGCCGGTGGCGCAGTGACTAAGTCACTCGACTTTGGTTCGAGAGGTCGCAGGTTCAAATCCCGGTGGAGGCACTAAAGACAAATTTCCCCCTGGGATGAATGAATAAAGGGAATTTTATTATTTATTTATTATTATTTATTAATAGCTAATATCCCTTTCTTGCCTCACTGGCTTACTGCTTTTCTTACTGACTTTCTAATAAATTCAACAGATGCTACGGATTCACAAAAAGTGAATCCAAGCCACTTCCAGAGTCGAAAATGAATGTCTTAAAGTGTCCTCTATATAATTTGGGACATGATGATACAGGGTTTTAAAATCGATATTCATGGCATGACAACAAACGTATATATATCTCCAATCCACTTACATAGCCTTGCTAATGGCTGAGCTGTTAAGTTCTGGATTAGTAGGAAAGCGGATGGGCTCCATCCCCGGAGCTTGCAGTTCTATTTCGTTTCCACAGACGACTGGTTGAATAAGAACCATGGCTGGGCATCGCCTCTGGCACAGAAAGTTTCCATTTGTGTTGGTCACAACCCACTGCCTGAATATAGAGTAAAATGTATGGTATGCTAATAAATAAATAGCAAGGCGAGTGTAACATGTTTGGACTGTTATAATAATCGAGTAATAAATGTAATATCCACAAATTATGGTAGGGCTAGTTAGGGTAGCATTTTAGACTTTCTGCAAAATGATTTTCATCAGTCTATAATCAGCAATAAAACAATCACAATCATTTAAAATTGTTTCTTCCTGAAGCTAAGAGTTTATAACATCTGTATAAAAACCTTCTCTAATATATTTATCTATTTCAAGTATTCGTAAACGGTTAGCACATTTTGGAGCAATTCTACTTACATCTTTCAACATCTAATTTTACTCAAAACATCTATTGTGATTATAGTGATTGGCAGCTTGCACAAATGTCTTATCACTATTAAACTATTATCAGTTAACATATCTTCTCTGTGAATACAGTACAGCCCTTGGCCTTGGTGGATTGTATGTGTATAGAAACTTCAGTCAATACAACTCTAGATAGACAGTTAAATAATATATAAAATACCTTGAGCCTTGAGCAAAGCACTCTATTTTAATAACTCATAACTAGTCTACTCTATAACTTATAACTATAACTTTTATAACTATAACTATAACTTATAAACTCGGCTTTACTATATTTACTGATTTTATTCAGACAGCAACACATCTAGGTAATTACCTGTCCCCGATTCCATTCACTTCCAGTCCTATTCGGCCAACGTTGGCTTCTTGAACACTGATGCCTCTGAGAGATTTGACAGGGAAAATCCATATTTCTCCAACTCTTCCAGCCATACGATATTGTTTTGACTTTGGTTTTCTAAGTAAGGCACCTGCAACATATTTTATAGCAGCCCCTGCGGCAACCGCAGCAAAAACAGCCGCCGGAGAACCAATGTCAAACACACCTTTCATCTCAGAAAAGTCAGATTTTTATTTCTAAATTAATATAAAATTGGTCTTAGTATTAAATATTGATAGACTTGTTATTAGTAAAAGACTGTCACATATATTTATATACGTAAGATATTGATCACGATGACACTGATACTGATACTACTGGTACTGGTATCATCGATATAAATTTCTGCCAAACGATTGAAGCAAACCAACACCTCCTAATATAACCTTCGTCTCGCTACCCAAGCTATCTTTTTGAGATTGACCTTTTTCAGCCCTGGGATATTTTTATTATTTTTTAATCACAACAACCTGCAGTCACCGTGCAGTGGTTTCGCCAAATACCTGGCAGTAGCAAGTTATCAAAGTCCAGCAGACGCACTTTTTAGCCTACCTAGTCATAAATCAGGCAGTAGGAAGTTATTCCATACAAGTTATTGATGGAAGAACCACCAAGCCACCAAGTGCGCTTTGCTGACCGGTCAAATTTTTCACGAAAGGACCAACAGCTGGTGGAAGAAGTTGACGCTTTTGAATATTATTATTAGCATACATTAACCAAAGATGGTCGCTCATAACTGAAATCAAGATCAGATTGGCCATGGCAACCTCATCAATGGCAACGATGTATCCATTTTTGAAAATCAAGTAACAAAACTTAAAACTATACAAGTAATTGGTGCTGTCCATCTTGCCGGCCATGTGAATGTGAAAGCTGGACAATGACAGCAGGCACCTTAAAAAGAAAAAAGTCCAGGCGTTTGAGACAAAGTGCTTCAGACGACTCCGTAGACTGACATGGGCAGACCACAAAACTAACGATTATGTGAGCAACCAGGTGCTGTAATTAGCATGTCCACAAGGGCCCCTCTTGGCGTCAGTCAAAAGGAGAAAGCTAACATGGTTTGTCATGTGTCCCGCCGTAACAACCTGTCAAAAAAAAAAAAAGATTCTACAAGGAACACCGGAGGGTGTCCGGAGAAGAGTGATGGGTTGCCAACACCAAGGAATTGACACGCAAGGACAACCCAATGCTGATACGAAAGGCGGAGGACAGCACTGGCTGGTGAAGGCTGGGTGTGCCATCATTCCTCGTGTCTCCTCTACGACCGCCTCGGTCAGGAGAATGATGATGGTGATGATGATGACGATGATGACAACTGATGATGATGATGATGATGATGATGAAGATGGTGAGTCCATACAATTTATTTATTAATTAATTTCTCTGCTTGTGGTCTGATCAGCATTGCTATCATCGTATTCCAATCAGCCTGTGTCCGTCGGTCCCCTTTGATCGACCCCACTGCCTTGCTGGTCATACGAAGAAGATTTGGAGAGCGGGGTGGTGGTGGTGGTAAAGGGGGGTCGCATAAAGGCAGATGTAACAATGATTGAGAACACCACTCTGGATTGTTTACCGTGAACACCTATTTGATAAAGATGCGATGGATGCTGTCAGTTGCGATTCGTTATTGGAACACCTCGACACCGAACCGACCCACTCAACCTTCTCTGAAGTTCCCTCTGACCGGAGAAGACGGAGCCATGCGCAGAAAATGAAATGCCAGTGAGAGTGACAAGACAGAAAAAAACAAAAACCCCAAACAAAACCAAAGACATAAAAACCAAAAACCAAAAAACACAAAACAACCCCCCCCCCCCCCCCCAAAAGCAAAAAAGCAAAAAAACACACAAACAAGAATAGAAAGAAAAAACAAGATTGCTGAAAGCGGGAAAGCTATTCTGGGCTGGTAACACCTCCTTGCTGACAACTTGCTACACCTGAAGTATTAAGTAAAGTGGAACAGTGCTGATCAGGATGACATCCGACCTGACGTACATTGGTGGAAAAAAAATTCATTAGAATGGTACTGGTACAATTCCAGACACAATGATGCACATTGGTCTTAATAAGTGGCATTGAGCTATTATTATGTTCAGGCATTGCACTAACCACGCCAATGATGGAGGTTCGAGAGTGGCTTCAGGAACTGTGTTTGTTTGTTCTTTCTTGGGGAAAAGAAACAACAAACAGACCTGACGATTGTGATATTGTCCTTTTTCGAAATTTACATCGGACAAAATAAGGACAATCTCATATTTCATTTATCTTTTTAATGGACAAATACAGTCATCATGCCACAGTGCAGGTTCTTATTCCGGTTTCCGTAGCATGAAGCGTGAAGCGGACAGAGTGGCAATGTATGCCGCCCTTCTGGATAGGACTCTGGTCTTTCGCAAATTACTTCCACAATT
Organism: Dirona pellucida; assembly: GCA_030265205.1. NCBI lineage: Eukaryota > Metazoa > Mollusca > Gastropoda > Nudibranchia > Dironidae > Dirona > Dirona pellucida. The sequence goes on from JARDUL010252816.1 coordinate 11,709, forward strand.
GTAAGACCATTTCCACACCGGGTCGAGTGAGACAATAGGAGTCAAGTTTCTTGCCCAAGGAAACCAATGAGGTGACTGAGGGAGAATTTGAACCCACCATCTTCACCATGGAAGTTCACCGTCTTACAACTCGGCGACTGCACCTCCATCATAGACAGAGAGAATAGAGAAAGTAAGAAATAGGCGGATAAAGAAAGAAATAAAGAGAAGAGAAAAAACAAAACAACACACACACTCACAAACATAGGGGAATGAGGCAGACACTACAGGCATGCAATAATAAATATCATTATGGCTGTGACATCTGATGACTGAAGACATAAAAACAAAACACAACCAAATATAACTTTCTTTGCATTACAAAGTTTATTCAAATCAGTGGTCACTAATAAAACAAACAAGAAAAAACACCCCAAAAATAAAATAAATAAATTAGGAAACTATTTCAGAGTATAGGTATATAAATATATTATGTACGAGAGTTTATAAAACTAAAAGTAAAATAATGTATAAAATCTGATCATAAATATTAAAATCACAAGAATCATTTATGGTATGGCAGGCAGGGAATTAGCAATTTTCTAGAATAGATATGAGAGCTAAGAATAAGGCAAGGCAATATAAGTAATAAAAAAAAAAGAAAATCTTTAAAATCCTTAATGATGTAGAAAGTCAAATAAGATTTATTCAATTCAATTCAATTACACTTTTTTAATCCTTTCTGAAATTATACATGTGTAACTCACCTGAATAGTTGTAAAATTTCATTTCTTAATAGTAAAAATCAAAACATAATAGTAATAATAACTTCATAGTATATCAGTTGAGATAAAACATATAATAATTGGTGATAAGTATTGTCTTCAGAATTAAAAGATCATTTGAAATTTCTCACAACAGATGGTAAAAATGAATTAAAATAACACACAGTTCTGGATTTTAAGTGGAGAGTGGGCCCACTTTTTCTTTCAAGCTTAACCTCCAATTTATTCAATTTGTTATTACTTAAAGCATTACGAATGTTGTCAATTTAGCATAATTCTTTATTCCCAACATTTTGTTTGAACATTTTAAAATTAGGTTTGTCCTTTCCCACTTTTGTTGGGTGTTGTTTCCACTCCCTGCTGCTTGGCAAAAATTCAAAATATTTAGAATGCATGATCTATAATACATTTGCAAAATTCTAAGATAGAACAATTTTCTCATAAAATACATTCGGTGATAACATTTTTTTTAAACATTGGTTGAGTGTGGTTTAATAAAATATTTATCAAGAGTGCAAATTATAAAATTGATTGGACCCAAATATATTTAAAATCAATACTTCAAAAATACATTTTTTTATCATTGAGATAACAAATAAAAAAACACGGGTAGGTGTGTTTAATGAAACCAATAACTAAACACAAAAAGAGGTACCGGTATGGTGGTTGGAATGTTCAATGCATCTTACTGCATACAAAATGTTAGACATAATGTATTGGAGGCTGCTATAAGTGATTAGATATATTTATATATGTAATGGGTATTTTTGCAATAGGATGATTGGATATAAATCTTCATCCATGGTAGCAAATCATTAAGAATTTCACACATTTTGCAAGGCTGACATAAACCTATTTCACACCATTTTCAACATTTGACTTGCATCAAAAGGTATCATTAGTATCGTGAACATGTACATATGCATGCACGCAGCGGCCCCACAATTAGAGCACCACTTTTTCTGCACAGTAAATAAAGTAAAATTGATGAAAAGAGATAAAGAATCTAATTTTCAAATTCCGCTTATTCTTTAAGTTTTTCGAAAACATATTCCCATTTACTTACAGAACATGAAGTAGGTAAAACTGACTTAAAATAAATGAGACATCGAAACATTTCCATCACAGACCAATATCACATATCAAACTGTTAACATGAGTTATGAATATCACATATTTGTATCATTAGGTAGAAATGTGAATATATAATATTGTGAATAGTAAGAACAGTATAACATTGATAATCTCTCTAAAGCAGGATCCTTTAACGTTTTGACAGTACAGCACTGACAGTATACCCTGTATCTAAAAAGCTTGAATTCAAAATGACTTCTGATCGAACAAGGAGACATTCTTCCTCGACCTTTCATGTCATTGTAGTTGCATACTGGGCTGTAACAAATATAATCTCTGTCACTAGATTCATTCATTTTGGTATTTTCAGTGTACACAGACTGAAACTTTAAAGATCAATTCATTTAACAGATCCGCATACAACAAGTAAGGACTAACAGAAGTAAAAATGAATAAACTTTTGTAAAAATATACAGGTTTGAGTGGTTTTGAAGAAAATCAATACAGGTGTTATAATTCTTCCTCAACATTAACAAATACAATCACTGTCACTACATTCATTCATTTTGGTATTTTCAAATCTTCTTTCAACATTTTTGCATAATCTAAAGCATTGGAGGAAATAACAGATCATCAAATGATAGTGATAGTTGAAAAGAGCCAGTTTGAAGCTTTAAAAATGTGTCTTATTTTTAAGATTGGTGTGCAAAAAAATGAACAATGAATTTATCTATTCTTTATTCTAATAAATAATAGATCGTGAGGATATCCTTATTGCATGACTTTTTCTTATAGCATGCTAAAAAAAAACCAAACAACATTGCTACAGTTATATTTTTTTCCCAATGCAAAAGTGGGAATTTAGTATAAAAAGGTGCAGAATATATAGTTGCGTTTATCATTTAAAGAAGTAAACAAATCTTGAAACATCCGCTATTATCATTAAAAAAATATATTTGAAAGACAAAGTGACAACTATTTGCATTGTCAATGCTGCCATAACATGATTAAGATTTTCAGTTCTTCCCAAGCAGTATGTTCCTTCGCAAGGCCAAGGTTCCAGGGTATGTCAAATCACAATCACATCCTTTAAATTAGCACAGCTCAGAGAGATTTAGAGATGATGCTAACTTTTTACGAGTTGTTCTACCCCTCCTTTCCACCGAAAAAGGCAGTGTATTTTATATTCAATACAAAACAAATAATTGATTATTTGCTGAGGATTATTGTAAAAATTCTAATATAAAAAGGCACACTAAGTACACCCCCCCTCCCCCAAATCCAACAACAAACACATACACAAAAAAAACCCATGTATTTGCAGTAGTGATCCAAGTTGCAGTGAAATATTCTAAGTAGGTACCAAATTTAAGAAAAATAACCCAAATAATATTAGTACTGGTCAAGATGAGCTTTATGCCTCAATGGCGTAAATGGGATCACCAACTCTGACTGTTCCACCGTTTTCATAAGTGTGATTAATTCCAAAGCATGGCTTATTTCCATAAGGATCTCTCTTGCGAAACCTGTTGACAGCAGAAAATAGTAAAACATTGATTATTTCCAGGGCTAAATAATGAAAAATAAAAGATAAGTTATAGTTATACCATAATTTGTTAAAACTGAATCTATCATAATATAATAGAGTGATGAAATGTGTCAATAGAAATGAAAATTAATTTTATTACAATTGCAAGTTCCTTCCCGAAATGTCTAATTTATTTGTGTAACAAAATGTTTGTGATTTACATGATATTTAAGTTTTACCTACACACACACACGAGAGGAGAGAGAAAACAAAAATATTGTTTCAATGTTCTGAGTAGTTTGCATCATATTTTGATAGAAGTTGGAAAAATCATAAAAGTATGTAGATTATATTACATTAAGCCTTTTTGGTGCATGCAGGTCCTGCTATAATAATGCAAAGTGGATAGGTGGACCCCGGGGTCTACCTAGTGTAAAATGATAGGCGGACCCCGGACCATTGAAAAGCGGTCATTTTGTCTTGAAGAAAATCCAAAATGGCGGATGGCGATATTCTCATTTCGACGTGATGATATCTCGCTACGAGCTCACTTATCAAGTTGTTTTCACAGTGAACAAGATGTATTTTGTAGAGCTCTAACCATTCATATTCATACAGCATGGCTTTTGTAAACCAAGACTCCACCATTTCGTTGAGT
>JARDUL010253038.1:0-15720 GCA_030265205.1 Dirona pellucida
TACCTTGCCCTGTGTCAGCTTAGTCTGGATCCTCATTCTAAGCCTGCCTAATATGGTTGAACCTGTTTAATATAGCCGTAGAAATCCTTAGACCGCGGAAGCCCCTCCACCGCGGCATGGTGAGGCCCAATTGGAGGAGTTCATTTATTCATTTGGATGCAATTTATGAGTTTCCATCTCATTTCTGTAAATACCTATTTGTCGTTTTTTCTGCTTATGTCATACATCAGAGTAGTAAGTAGCATATATATAGGGCCTAATCATATATATATAATATATTCATATCCAGTGCAAAAAAAAACCCAGTAATTAGTACTATACTTGTAATACTAAATACTGTATATCAATTGTATCTTGTTCGCGGTCACCTGCGTTGCTTGTACATGTCCCTTGGTGTTTGAAAAAAAATCAGTGGATTTGTGGACAAGTGAGTGGGAAGCACTGAGCCTGAAGATAGTTTTGCCATCGTCATGATCATGCAAAAAAAACTACATGATTCTTTAGTACAATCGTTTAGCCGCTATTTGAATTCTTATCGTTCAAAGTCATACAAAAAAAACTCCCTGTATATGATTTGCAACCTAATTTTATATGTTAAAATGTTGCAACATTGTTTTTAAAAATCTTTTTATGTGTGTGTAAATATGCAAAATTTAAGACAAGATTTTCAGCCTTGTGTCCATAATAACTAATTTTTGTTGGTTGGTACTTGCACCCATTGACTTTCACTGAGTCTCTAGTCGCTAGTGATTTAAATTTGTTGTCGACCCCGCGGTAGACCGAAAAAACGTTGGATTGACAACGTGAAGCAGGACATCGCGTCGTCAGCAGTCATTGGAGCGGCTGACCCGTCGAACAAAAGAAAGTGGAGAGCGGCCATCAAGAAATGGACTCTGTCGTAACCCCTCAGTTGAGGGAAAAAGACGACGTTAAACAAAGAAGAAGAAGAAGTTATTTGAACATTGAACACATTTGATGACTTTTCTTGTTTCATCGTACTTCACAGAGACTCAATCTCTACTACTACTACTACTACTACTACTTCACCCCTGTGATTATCAATCATGTATCTATTATTTTTTTGTTTTTGCTTTCTATAGAAAACTACAAACTCGCCATGCCTTTCATGGGGTAGTCGACTCAACCCTCGAGTCGTTGAATACAATATGGGATAAAATAGGATTTGATGAAAGTGTGAAGAAATTTCGACTTGATACTGCTGTTCAGCATATGAAGAATCTGATGGAACAGATGGTAACAGAAGAGGAGAACTTGATGGTGAAATTAACCCAGAACATTCAGGTTTTTAAAGTGAAACTGGACAAGCTGTGTGAAGAGCTTTCTATCAACTACATTAAGGTACAATTTAATAATTATTTGATATTATTATAATAATAATATCATTATATGGCACTTAACCTTATAATTGAAAGGTTGTTGTCTTGTTTGTTAGGGGTTTTTTTTTGTTTGTTGGTCAATTTTGATTAATTATTTTGTCTGTATATTTTGGTAAATCCAAAAGACGAGTCTTAAAAAAGACCTTTCACTGAGTGTATTTGGTTTGTATATATTTGATTTACATGCCAAACTGGAACTGCAACTTGCGTGATCTCTTTTTTTATATTGAGGTATGATAAGGTTGAATTACAGCTGTCACTTGGATTTCATTTCTTGCACTATATCATTTTTTCTGAATGACTAACTCTTACTCTTTGTAATGGATTCTTCTAAGCAGGAGTCTAGAAATTTTAATTTCAGAAAATGTTCAGTTGTCAGATTTGATCTCTAAGTTAAGTTAAGGACGTATTGATCTCACATATTTTGGTAATTTTTTTAATTCATTCACAGGTTGCATGAGTTTTTATAATGATAATCTCATGCGCCTTTTTATAGAAGTTTGTTGTTTGTGGTGAAGGCATCCATGACCTTAATTAGAGTTCTTTCCTTTTTGTGTTCAGCTTCCTGATAATCTGACTATGATGAAAGAAGAGCAAATGCTACGCACCAAGATAGAAGCTCTCAAAACTGAAAAAACTGAGAGGGTGGACAAATATAATGATCTCCATGCCAAAGATGATAAATTATGTGAGATCCTTGCAGAGATCCCTTACTATGTCCCATCAGGAACTGTTGCTAGCTTGCAACAGCTTAAAGAATTAGAGGCACATGTAAATCGCATGCAGGCTGAAAAGGTAAATGGATGGATTATTATTATTAATATGGTTTCATTTTTCATGCCCTTCGTCTTCTTTTGTATTCTTATGAAATGAATCGAATGCATAGCATTGTGGCTATCTGGGATGGTAAACGTGAAGCAGATGGCTTGTGAATTTGTAAAATTTATTAGGAGTCTAACGAAGTCTGTGGAGACTGATGAACTGAGTGTTTCAAAGGAGGTCTTATTTTTAACACCATTCTATGCTCAGACTTGCCAGCTTTCCCTGGAAAACTGGAAATTACCTGGGTTTTAAAAATTTGTTTAATCTATTCACGATGCGTTTTGTATTGGGTTCTTTTTTTGGGGGGATGCTGATCATCTATACTTTTTTTTTTTTTTTTTGCGTTTTTTTTTAAATTCCTTTAGACTTTACAGATATAGTATTGAGGCTTGAAATCAAAGTCTTGCTTTGAACAGATGACTCGTATTTATTACTCATACTTCATAATAATATTCTATGCTTTCAAATCTAGATTCCAATATTTTTTATTGTTATCGCTACTACCACTTCTAAATACTGAAAATTGTAAAATTGGGTTGTCATGTCATGGTTTTGTAACCGCCAAGTTTTAGAATTTTGTTCCTTTCATATCTACTGACTGGTCATCAAATTTTTAATTTAAATCATTCACTTGTTTCTTGCCTAGACAATGTCAGAACTGTTGAAGATGTCATGTTTAGTGCATCACAGAGACAATGAATAGGGAAGGACGACAGCAGGGCCTTTGATGAAATCAAACTCTAGAAATGTAGCTTGGCAGGATTGTTTTCAGCATTTCATTTTTTATATCGAAAAAGAAAGGCATGCAGAGCACGATGACGAGACTAATAGATAAAGTGGGCCTAGATGATTACTTATCTGTTTAAGCAAGGGCCCAAAGCATTGCAGTATGTGTTCTCTGCCATTGCCAGGACATGTAATAGTTTAACGGGAAATGGTTATATAATACTTTTGTAAACCCATAAATGATAGTTGCAGTGGTCTCCACCTAAAATCGTGGTCTTTGGGAACAACGCTGAGGCAGAATATTTTTTAAAAATGGGGGGGGGGGATGTTTACTGAATTGTTTACATGTTGTGCATGAGAGAATTGAAATTAATTTCATAATTTTAAAGAAAGGCTATATTTTAGCCATTTTGTTTTGATCATCATCAGCACATTTCATTTTTATTTTATTTTAATACGATGGGGGTAGGCCATTTTCTTGTGAATGTAATAGTGGGCTAGGTTCATTTTGGCCATGATTTATGAACTAGAAAGGTGAGTAATTGTGTCTGCTGATGGGGCAATTTAACAAATGTTAAGCAGGAAAATACCAGCCATGAGTTTTGAAGGTGGGGTATGGCCTGATTACGCACCTGCCGAGCCTTCAGGTCTCCTTGACATAACTCGTCTTGGGTAGCACCTTGACGATATGTGCAATTACAAAGGGAAAGTTCAGTAATAATGATAATGATCCTTTACTTCAAAGTTTTTGATTTTGACTTCCTGATTCATTGGCTGTAGTGAGGATGATTGTTATAGTAAAGAAATATGATCTGTGTTGCTAAAACTAAGATGTAGTGGGTAGGCGCTGCAAGAACCTAGTCTAGTACAATAATAATTTCATGGTTTTTGAATATACATGTATTCAAGCTTTGTACAGGTGGGGTTGATCTATAAAAGCTTTCATTTCCAGTTTAGATGGGATGTTAGTATTAGAGGTATGATTATCTAATATATTTTCAATTTTGGTTTTTAAGTGGATACTGCTATATTACCATGATGTCAGACTTTTATATGATCGGAAGTATTGTGAAATATAAAATTCCATCTATTTCTTTTTTTAAACAGGACGAAAGAAGTGCAGAATTCAATGACATGAAAGCCAAAATCTGTAGTCTCTACAATGAAATGGAAACAGATCCTGAAACCTCATTTGCGCATGATGTTGTGTGTGAGGATGCTGACACTTTCACATTGTCCAGCACCAAAATGAAAAATCTAAGAGTGTTACATGAGGAAGTGAGTAAAGAAGCACTGCTCTTTTTTATCATTTATTTTATTTATTTATTTTCTAATACATGATTATTTAGAAATATAGTTATCCACAAGTTTTTAAATCAATTCGAATGGATTCTGACATTGCATGTTATTTTATTCTTTCTTTCAGGCTGTGGCTTTCATGATGGCATATCTATGGCCACATTCTTGTTACCATTAATTAATTCAACTATACTATGTCCAGCAGTGAAATCATCACAATAAGTGAAGGCGATCACCTACACCATTATTTTATTACAATTAATTTGTATTGATGTGCATCATAGTATAGATAAACTGGATGACTGAGTTCTATACTTCACTTCCATGAATCTTTTCTTCTCGTCTTCACAGCTGGATGAAAAAAACAAAAAGATGACCCTCGAAGTGGAAGATTTGTGGGACAGGTTAAGAGCTTTATGGAACAGATTAGAAACTTCAGAAATTGATCAAGAGGCTTTCTCAGGAGACAAGAATGGCCACGGCAAGAAAGTGATTTCGGACATCAAGGCTGAAATTGCAGCTTGTGAAGAGCTCAAACTTCAGAACATTCAAAAATTTATTGAAGGCATCCGAACAGAACTTGTCTCCTGGTGGGACAAATGTTTCTTTGATCCTGCGCAGAGGAAAAGCTTCACCCTTTACTATGAAGGTATTTTATACGAAATAAGCTGAGTCTATTATGCAAAGTAAACATGCTGATGTTACTGTATCTCACAATAGATATTTAAAACACCTTTGATGCAAATCTATTTAACTGTTTGCTCCATCAATTGTTAAATTCTTTAGTATCATAAAATACATTTTAGTACTGTTCCCTTGTCCAGCTTCAATTCCGTTTTTTTGCAGCGTATTTATTTATGCCAGTAATTTTACATTTTAACTGATTCATTGCTGCGCGCTCAGTTCCGGGTCGCGGGCCTCTTTCTGAGCAATTTTCCCGTGTTGTTTTTTTTAGTCACGCTCATTGACATAGGTTGGGGAAAAAATTCATAAACTTGGAAAAAGGAAGTACTATCCCACAATGCATCATTCCTTATACTTAGTTTGAAAACAAGCTCGGAAAAGAAATGGAAAAAGTTTGTTTCCTTGACAACCAAAACCAGCTGTATTTTCGCGATTAAACTCGTCCTTCGTATGTGGCTCAATCGCGAGAATTCTCGTCTATAGCAGTGAATCAGTTAAGAAATTGATCTTATTTTGATTTACTATCATATTATATATTAATTATTATCTCTCCACAAGAATGCATTAAATGTGACTTAAAGTAAAAGACAAGTATTATCCTTAATATTTTATCTCCCTCAATATAACAGAAAATTTTACTGAAGACCTTTTGGACTCCCATGAACAAGAACTTGAGAAAGTGAGAGAATATTTTAATCAACATAGAGACATTCTGGAGAAAGTCGCTCGAAGGGAAGAGATGTTCAAAATTATGGTGGAATTTGATGTAAGTGCATTAATTAACTAGCCTGTTTTCTCAAGTTTCATGTTGCTATGTCAAGCCAGCAACTTTCATGTCTGTGCCCACTTTTCCCGGTTACAAAATGTGCAATTCTGACTAATCAGCCCTGCAAGAGTGTTAATTTTGAAAAAACTTTTGTCATTGAAGATGCTGCTTACTTTTACTCTAGTTTTGTATCTTTGTTTGAACCAACACATTCCTTTTATTGCATTGTATAGTGTTTTTATGGTCCTATAAGTTGAAAGGAAATTTAGACACAATGTTTTAATCCCATATTTATTTTTATCAACGTCATTCTGATGAGTTTTAATTGGTGATGCGTGACACCAATTGACTTTTTTTTATCACATATTTATTTTTCCATTCTTTCCAGTCCAAGGCTAGTGACCCAAAACGATTCTTCAATGACAGGGGTGGCAAACTTTTGCAAGAAGAGAAGCTTAGGAAGAAGATTTTGAAAGATCTCCCCAAGGTTATTGCACAATTGGATTTTTTTAAATTATTATAGTTTGTTTATTGTTTTAGTTATTTATTTATATATACATATATTATTCAACTTTAAAATTGATTGAAGATGTATCACATTTTTATTGAATTCAACTCTCAAGAATTTATGTAAAGGAAAATTAGATATGTCCAACCGCGATGCAAAATGTTTCATATTCTTAAAATGATTTTAAGAGGAAAAGACTTGTATATTATTATTATTATGATGTACTGAATTTGGCTGCATGGTGATTTTGTGTTTGTCCATAACACCTAATGTATTGGGTCAGCTGGCTCCTCAAAGACAGGAGCAAGACTAGATGAGAGCCTAGGAATTAATAGATAGCATTTGATGGGTCTACTTTATTGGCGAGTCATTGTTTGCAGAATTTCCTCATTTTATGTTAAGTGATATTAATTAGTCTTTTTATTTTTAGAATTTTACAGACCCTTGCATATTACAGTGGTGTAAATCTTTCAGATTTCGTCTGATTTCAGACTTTGCTTTTTCCTCAAATGGGCTAAAAGTGTAGTAATGTTTATCCCCTTTTTTTTAAGGCAGCACCATTCAATTCTTAATCTCAATAAATGTTACCGATCACACATTGTTGCTGTGTACATGGATACTGACTCTAGTATTACTGTAATTCTAATCGCTTACAGCGGTCCAAGTTGATGAGTGTGTGTAAGTCAGTCGAATACACACGTAGACGAACCCTACACTGCATTCACCCTTTGCCGTCAGATTTTTGATCTGATACTTTTCCACTGAAAGCAAACGAATACACACAGACTCTCAGATTCAAAATGTGACCACAGTCAGAACGCATCACACTCGATAATTAGAGAACACACAAGGGAAATCATTGTGGTATTGGAACACACATCAGACCACAAATCGGTGTTGTGATAGAGATGGGTGAACGTTGGTCTTGCATATGGAGTGTGGAGCGTTGCCTGCACATTCATTGTAATTGAAGTAAATTTTGCAGCGATCGAAGAGATGAGACATTTGAACATGTAGAGCGTCACTTGCACAGTCATTGTATTATTGTAGTAAATGCCGCGATCCGACAGTTAAGACAAGTGAGCGATTTTATCACCGCTGACGATGACACAATAGGTGTGGGGGTGGTTGAGGTAATTTCTGTTGTTTCTAACAACTTCCTAGCTAGTTAATCGCATTTTGGATACAAAATAAATGTTGTCTTCTTGGGATACTTTTCACTTCATATTTATTTGGAAATATTTCTATTAATTGTCAGGAATTCTGTTAAATTAGTTGCTTTAGTTTATTGTTGATTTGTTATAAAAATGTTCGGTAGACAATCGAAATTTGTGGATCGCGACTCGCCAGTTGATGTAATTGACACTACATCCAGGAACAAATTTAGATAGGACTGGTTGTGTTTAAAGGACGGTAATGGTGAGGTTTTTTTCCTCAAATTATTTGAGAAAACTAGAGGGATACAGTGTTGCGTGGTGCTGTAATTTATGATAAGAATTGTGTCTATTTTTGGACTTGCTCATGTTTTTAGATATATATTTTTTTCGTTTGCCATTTACACCCCTGATATTATTTTATGATAACGCATTTTTATTTTGTTGCATAGAAAGCAGCATACATTAGATGTTAATGTTAATCAAAATAAAAATCTGTTATAATTGTCCTCTAGATGGAAGATGAGGTGACTGATTTCATTGCCCAGTGGGAGCAGACCAACAAAAAGGAGTTCCATGTCAATGGCTTGAGATTTCCACAATATGTTATCCGACATTGGGAGGATTTCCATAGACACAAGGAGCAAGAGAAGCAGCTACGGGTAAGTTGCAAACCTATTTGACTGTGAATTATGTAACAATTCAGGGGATTGATTGAACCTTCGTTTTTCTGTTTTAAGAATTAGTGTCTGACAACCCATCACCTTTGTTCCCGCTCAATCGTTTATGTCAGAAGCAGTCAGAGACTCCTGTCTTATTGAGCAAGCAAACTATAGCCAAACATATTTTTGAAACCATTGATTTAGAAAGTGGAAGTGAAAGTATATTTACCTCTGCTCTGGCATTACATGATTTTTGTAGGTTTACACACTTTCCAATCCACATATAACTGATATTCATATTATTCTTTTTTCCTTAGAAATTAGTATGTCATAATTTGTCTGCTATTTCATAATGTGAGACACCACATGACCAGTATCATTAAGTGCACCATGAACTTTAAAACAAGGTAGTAATTGTCTAATGTTCTTTTCAATTGAATTGATTTTATCTTTGCAATTTGAATTCATTTGGGCCACTAATCCATTTCACCAGCTTTTATTCTTTTGAAATTCATTATCTACTGTTTTTTTTTAAATTGGTGTGGTGTCTGCAGTGATGGGTAAGGACAAATAGTAGATATTTAGTCATTTGTTGAAGTGTACTTTTAGTGGTAGCCAATCTCACTTTATTATTTAATTCCCAATGAAACCCTTGTCTTCTTCGATTTAGATGAAGGTTAGAGCCAAGCAGACGCAGGAGGAGATTATGTTTGGCAGTAAGTCAGCACTCGCTACACCAGGCAAGAGGAAACTGGGGGCTCCCACCATAACCCCTATGCGTACACCCCTCAAAGCGAGGAAGGTAGGTTGCTTTGGGAATATTATAGGGGTTGGTGTTTGTTTTTAGGAGGAACTTAAAAAGAATTAGTATTTTAACGAATTGGGGCAAAATGTATTATTTAAACAAAATAAAGCGCATGTGTAAAGCCTGGATCATTTTATTCAGACAAACGTTACACAAATTCAGAATGCAAATAGTTTGAAATTGCGTCTCTTTGATAGATTTCTGATGTAGACATGTTTTCTTGTTATAACATTTATGTTTGTATAGACTTTTTCAGGAATCGAAACATGAATTCAGTCTTTATGCTCATGTTTTGGCTGCCTGTTTTGAGAAATGAACATGGTGCATTAGGTTCTGAGGTTCAAATACCTTGCAAAAAGTAAAATAGAGACACCACTCATGTTGCTGGATATCATTTTTATCTCACTCATTTTGATAAAACTTTTGTTTATATTATAAGTATTAGTGTTTGTTAAAAGTTCCATCAAGTTTGATTAAAAGTTGTGGAATAGAAATTATATATCCAGGGACACTTTTATGGTATCTACTATTTATCTACATTATGTATTAGAATATGTTATAGTGTAAGTGTTATAATACAGTACTTAAAAATACAGGGACAGAACAAGCTCAGTATGCCAATATTTCCCGCAAATTTTTTTCAAATTTGTTCACACTCAGCAAATATTGTTTTAGGGCTTGTCTGTGTACACTTTGGATATTGTAGGCGGGTTTATAATCAATATTTAGATTACTGTCAATTGTGGACAAGCTGGCATGCCTAACAAAGAGACAGGAAGTTATTTGTGTGAGATAACAGATATGTCTTTTACTTTGAATGCAAATAGGTACAACAGGACTCCATAAGTATAAGGCAACATCCAGGATTTTCAATCAAAGTGAAAGTGGAATGTGGAAGGGTGAATGCTCGTTTTTCTCCATCTGCCCCAAGGCCATCAATGGATTCGTCAAGTCCATTTTACTATGCAATTTTTTTAGGGTGTTTTCTTTTTCTATTCTCTATTCTCTACGTAATGTTTTTTGTTTTCTTACTTACACTTTATTTGTTTTAAGAATTATTTTTGATTTATTCAATTTTCCAAGTTTATAATGTTACATTCTTTTAATAAAGTTTTATCATTGTTTTACACTAACAGCTTAACGGCCCTGTTAAAACCCCCAACACCACAAGTCGGTTGCCCCCTAACAGTAGTAGAATTCAACACAGCACCTTGTTGCACTCACCCATGTACACACCTAAGGTAAATTTAGTCATTTTAAGATTAATTGGTATATTTTAAAATTATTTTTTTTCTCCTTTCTTGAAGTGTTTATTAGTGGTATTAGTATAGAAGGGTTGGCAGCCTATGATGATTGACATGTGATGATATATTATACAGGATGTTTCGACACCTTAGAGATAGATTCTATATTGGTTTTTTTAATTAATTAATGTTATTTGTTTTTGTTGTTTTTTTATAGATGATTTTGATCAATATTTTGATGCGCTCTAAGAGACCAGTCTTTAACATATTTTCTTATTAAAAGTTTATTGGTTTACATGCGCATTACCTTTTGCATTATATATTATGTAAGTCGTGATGAATTAATTTTTTCTTTATTTCATATCCCCTTTTTAGACCCCGCTAACTACTTCCAACAAGAAACGTAGATCCATACGACTCATGAAAAAATCTGCCACAGAGAGAAGAAGTTCAAACTCCAAAAGAAGGCGATCCCGTGATATTTTTTCACATACAACAATCAGTAGTGACAATAATACAACCTCATCACTTGCCTCCACATGTTCTTACAACGAATTTGCAGTGAGTATTTAGATGAATGACTAAGAGAGATTTTATTATCAATCTTTTTGTTTGCAATTTCTAATGTTTTGCAATTCAAATATTTTACACTTCTTCCCAGTACTGTATTTTTGGCTTTGGGTGTAAAATATTACGGTAGTGGTAGAGAATTTGACAACATGAATGCTGACAGAATCGGTTCAACAATTGAGTGGCTGACGTGTACTTGTATTGACGTTAAAGCAATTATTTTTACTTGCCGATTGTCGATGAGAGCTACACTTCATTCTGCGTATAATTATGATTAGAAATCTATGTTTTAAAGCAGTATCCTGCATACTGCATATATTGATAATACCAATCATTTGACCGCTCGAATCAAAAGGTCATCTAAGTGCAATTATTATCATTACAACCTAAATATCCCTGTATTCCCCTTATTTATTTTCATGGCATGTTTCCCAGATATGACTTTATGAGTGAGGTACAGCATATTTTCGTAAAAATGCTTTTATTTAGTAGAATTAGTCCATCTCTGAATTTCATTAAGTGCTAATACAAAGCAAAACTAGACTTGCTGTTAAAAGTGAAAAGAGATTTCTTTTTCTGCTCTTGCTGTGCTACACAATTTCATACCACTTCAAACAAACAAATTTGGATAGTCATCTGTTATTATTTCAGAGCAAAAATGTAAAATCCATTGGATTCTGTTGGCAATGTGAGAAATTTCATTTCATACAGAGATGTGCTAGATGCCTGTTTTTTTTTTTTTACTCTAATGCTTGCTATGCCTTCAGAACAATTTTTCCATTTTTAATATAAATTATAAATGTCTAAAGACTTATGGTTTGGTTCGGGGGAAAGTTCATCATAATTCAAGTATTTTCTGCGTTCTCCCTGACCATTGAGGAAAGGAATAATGGGATTCAGATAAGTTAACTTTAACCCTTTCGTTACCACCACCAGATTTTGACCGTGATATGTTCTGGTTGCCATCATTTTCATTGAGAATACTGTTGAAATTGTTATGCTTACTTCGTTTCATCTATCGTCCAAATCTGAATTGTGGTAATAAACAGTGGTATTTGTGGTTTACTCATAATTCACAATTTCAAGCTTGTTTTACAAATAAGAGCCAGTAAAAAAAAATCTGATGAATTGTTAAGAAAATTATTTGTATATATAGAAAGTAGGTCAACAGCTAAGGGACGTAACTTGTGATAATCGGTCAGGCAGTACTTTTCTGTGTTGACCTTTTGTTTGTGATATTATGATTTCGGCTAATGGGAAGGCATAGCAGAAGCTTTGACTATAGTTGAACATGGCGACGTAAGTGTTATAATGTCTTCATGGTGATAACTTATAGGTTTTCAGACGCCAGCAGTTTGTTTCATTAATTTGCCTTGCTAAAATTATTATTATTATTGTGCAGACAGTCACACTTACATATTTTATGGCCTTATAACTTATACTTACCTTGTTTTGAAATGTGCTATTTGTCTAAAAATTATTAGACATTTTGTTTGAGTACATGAATTATCTTTTGGTGAATGCTTCTTATTCTGATCTATAACTATAATTTTTACTTTTCCTCTTCTCCTTTATTTGATCCTCTTTCTATTTCTTGTTCGTCTCTCAAATGGCATTGGTATAGACGAACATGTCCCGCTCCAAAACTTCTTCCCCTGAGGCACTGAGTGGGTCTAGTTGTAGTGAGGTGAGCATGCTATTTTTGCATGGTTTGACTCACTTGACTGTTTTTAAACGCCTTATTTTGCATGTATTCTATTGATATATAATTGGTTTTATCTAATAATCATTTTGATTAAAACCTTCACATATTTTTCAATCTTTATTTTATTACCGGCTTATGTGATGATCTAATTTTACACAATAGATTATTATGTTGATCCATGCAATGCAAGACATGTTCTTTCCATCTGCAGAGTGCAATTATTGTATGCTAAATTTTCTTTCTTTTTTTTAAATGTGTTTTGATATTCTCTTGCATGTGTGATGAATTTATAAGAATGGCTTCTTGAATGACTTGTTAATATTTATTATATTCTTCATGAGAGTGGAATACTGACATACCAGTATGAGGGGCCCTGTTTTTCAACTTGACATTGTACTGTTTCTCATCACTTTATAATCGCTACTGTGTCTCATCAAGAGCTAGTAGTGGTTGTTGAATGTTGACTGAAATAGTTTTGTCTTTTGTTGTTCATCTGAAAATATATGCTGCATATTTAGTATAATTCCCATAAGGTCCCCTTAGGGTGTGGTATTTTAGGCATGATAGAGATAGAGATACTGCATATTTAGTATAATTCCCATAAGGTCCCCTTAGGTTGTGGTATTTTAGGCATGATAGAGATACTGCATATACTGGCACTCTCCAGTGTTCACATTTTGTCCCACAGCGGCCATACCTAATTGCAACAGCAAGGATGTCAATGTTCTTTTTTTCTTTAATGCTTGTGCACATTCTCTCTCTCTCTCTCTCTCAGCTCAGCTCGAGCACAGTTTGTACATTAAAAGCTTTATTAAACTCTGGATTCAAACACAGAACTGCACTTCGCAAGCATTTTCAATTGTTGATATAAGATTGGTGGAGGCTAATCTATTTATTTAATCAGCAATCTGATGTCTCCATCAACCTTTTAATCTTATCAGAGGGTTTTGTTGTCAAATTACAAGTGGGGAAATCCTTTGCCCAGTGGTCAATGTATTTCTTTTAATTGTAAATCCCACCACCTATCATTGGGATAAGAAAAGAGTGAAATTGATTTTTAATTTTTTAAACTAACACTCCCACTCACCTATCAATATCATTGAAAAGAATGACACTGATTATTAACTTTTAAAACTAATCTAACAACATTGAGATGAAAATAGAGTGTGAAACTGATTCTTTGACCTTTTTATAATGAAATAGCAATGTTTACATCTTTTCTATTTGTGTCATATTTCATCCTCAGAATGGTTTATTTAAACCAAATTGCCGCAGCAGTGTGATGCCAAGTACTCCATTAACTGGTCTCAGACGCTGAGAGTTCTGTTTTATATTCTGTACAGAAGAGGAAAACCAAGACTTAATGAAAGAACGTTAGCAAAGCACTTGCAGTTTTGCATTGTACATAAAATATCTTTTGGTGCTTGTGAATTACTCTCTATTGCTTATATTCGCCCAGATATAATATAGCTTGTCTATCGAGTTGTCATGAATCTTTTTTTACTATTACAAGGTCAAATGAACATGATATATATTGACTTTGCAGAAGGGGGGTGACAGTTATGTCTTGTGCCTTGAAATTTTGTTTTTATAAACTTGAAATAATATTAAGATTAAGCTACAATACAATCCTTTGGTTGTGATTTTTGTGTCAGAGAGGAGCATAAAAATTGGTTCAAACTGATAAGTATGGGTGTTCTGATTGTTTGGAAACTTGTTTGGAAGGTAGAAAAAGATTTTAAAGACATTTTAACTTACAGTTACATGCAACTTATATAATGGCTCTTATTCACATTTAAACAAAGTTCTGTAACTGAAATAAAGTCATAGGTCATACTAATATAGATTGTGTTTGACTAATTTTAATTTTCAATTTAGAATGACATGAAATGTTTTTCTTGTAATTGTATACTTTTGGCTAAATAAATATTATGGAATATATATGTCAGTCATAGATAGCAATATATTACATTCATGAAGCATATTGATTCACTTTCTTTCACTTTCTAAGTGGTTCTAAAAAAAAAATGTCCCCAATACCAAGTGCTTTTCATTCACAATATGACAAACATTAAATTAATTGATTTTTTATTTTTAAAAATTGGTAATAATTAATAATGCTTGATTTCCACAACTTGAATATTTAAAATACTGTATATACTTTATTTACCTTCTTATGAGAGGGAAGCATCGGATTCGTAACAAAGGGCAGCTAAAAGCAGTTGTTGAAACTAGTGAAGGATGGTACTAGTGAAGGATGGTGCACATTGTTTGATTCCAGTACTGTATTCAATTCATCATTAAAATCACGTTTTTATATTCTAGTTCTAGCAGAGGTAATTAGTTTAGCTTTATACTACATTCTATATTGAAAATGCATTGTATTTTTGTATATATTATATATCATATAGTTTTACATAGCTTTATTTATTAACTGGCTTTAGATACAATATATTATGATTTGCTTCACGATTTTCCAAAAAACGAAATTCCAGTGCTGTTGACTTCTTCCAAGAAAACTATGCAAAGGAACACCATCTGTTTTTGGTGGATTTTTTTATACTTACTACAAGTGGCCAACTCTTTACAACATTGCAACTGTTGTGGGAAATGTGCCTTGTGCAGATACAGAACCTCCTGTTATCTTATGATGTAAAACTATGGTCACTTCCACTGATACATATTGATAAATCTGTAATGTTTTAGACAACTCAAATCATTTCAGATTCAAACATGCAGGACCAACACGAAAAGTTATGAGACATGTTTTCGTTTTTATCTAGTCTCCATATGTATAGTCTAAAAATAATTTTTGAGATGTCATATAATTTGAAACGTGTAACTGCCATTTTGTGTTGTTAGCGAGGTGGTCCCATCCCCATAAGCAATACTTAGTCACTGTAACCTCTTAAGTTGACTAGGAATGTGAATACAATGCCAATGCCCCCAAAGCAGACTGACATCTTTTTGTATCTTCTGTCTTTGTGGCATTGCCTTTCTACAGAGATTACATACTGTAGTGTTGTAATAATTTTTCAGCATGATTTTGTTGATTATTAAAATTGCATTATCAAATCAACTCCCAATTGTTCCTTTTATTTTGATATGTCATTGTTTTGTGATGTATTTTTCTGCCTGTCACATGGTTGTCATGCGTCTGTGAACAATTTAAGATACAAAAGATATATCAGCTTAGTCCCAAAAACTTACTTGTTCAACCCATCATCACTTGACCAGTTTCCCCAAGAATATACTCTGTTGGCATTAGCTAGTCAAACCCTAGACGGTGTACTTTTCTCCGGTACCACTGGGGTAACAGCAAAGTGTTTACTGGTAAAATGTATGGACCTCATGGTACATTGTTGTCCAATTTACTGG
>JARDUL010253149.1:0-15717 GCA_030265205.1 Dirona pellucida
CTACTACTACTACTACTACTACTACTACTACTACTACTACTACTACTACTACTACTACTACTACTACTACCATTGCTACTGCTGCTACTACCATTGCTACTGCTGCTACGACTACTAAGTATCACTACTGGTAATGATAACAACAATAACGATAATAGTTGTAATAATGATAATAAGGATAATCTAATAATAATAATAATAATGATAATAGTAATAATATAATAATAATAATAATAATAACAATAATAATAATAATAATAATAATAATAACAATAATTATAATAAAATAATAAAAACTGACTTTTTCGTCAATGTTTTTGAATTTTATTTTTTTTACTGATTATACATTTTATTATATTTTTCGCCCTCATTTAATTTGAACTCGATGTTTTGAATTGTATTCTATTTTTAATCTTATTACGTCTGCTTTGTTACATATTGTATCGTATAGGCCTAATTGTTTTACATTGTGAAGCGCCGCTGAGCACTCCAGGGTGAAAGTTGAGCGCTATACAAATTCATTATTTACATAACAATGTATTATCTAGATATCTATAGTTAAGTTGGTCAATCTGCCCCATGTGTTCTATGAACTATAAATGCAACAAAGAAAAACGTCCTTGCGACCAGACGGTCTTCTTCAGCCTCACGCGCTCGCCAGCGATGCGCGTTGCGCGCTATGTGAAGTGTGAAGTCTGGAAGTTTGCGCAAACCAAACACCGATCTCTTTTCCAGCCAATGAGATAAGGACGAAAGGGTGGGCGAGGTGGTTTAACGACCGAAGTGATTAACGTAGTAAAACAAACAAGAGCGACATATAGAGGGTGTGTAGACTAGTACTAGTAGCCAGAAGCTAAAGCTATTATTGTAATTTTTGTTGTTGATTATACGACACCATATCAACCATTGCATCAACCTCCGTTCATTCATTCGATCTCGCACCAGCTGTGTAAACAACGTCTCACTCGACTCACTCACGCTCAGTACCTAGTTGTCAGATCAGTTGAAACGTTACACGGCAACATTGTGTTTTGCACTAGTGTTGTGAAAGTCAAGAGTAAAGAAAAGAATGGAAGGACGTGCGAATCTTTCGAAAGAGGAAACATTACGCTTGCGTAAGGATTTGATTGGGTGAGTTTTCATAATTATTTGGATATCTCTCTGACACACAGGTTTAGTGATAGGGTGGTTAGCGTTAGCTTATTTATTGTATTATTATTATTATTATATTATTATCCATCGATCAGACAGAGAAGCTCATATTATTATCTACTAATTTAGCTTAGAGCTAGGCTAGACTATAATAACTATAAAAATAGAGTAGTGTATGGCGTAGGGAGTAAGTCTAATTTTATCTGGAACTGGAAGTGAAGCAAGTCTTGATGATGGCGATGGATCTGGATAGATTTATATTATAAAGACCTAATAATACTAATATTACTATCTAAGGTGCCATCTACAGTATATAACTGTCTAAAACGTGAGGGTGTGTAACAACAGGTGAGCAGAGACTGAGGAGATGTGATGACGACACTGACACGTTTTGATTTTTTAAAGGTTAGCCAGAGGTTTTGTTCATTCATAGTCAGTCATAGTCATAGTGAAAGTAGACGTCTGGCTTTTAACTTTAACCCTATCACTGCTGTCAGTAAAAAAGAGTAGAGTAACATTCTTTGCTGATTTAATACAGAGCTCAGACTCAGGGATTGGGTGGAAACCTGTGAGTGAGTGTGATGGGGTCTCCAAGGTTGAAACATTATATTCACCCTTTTGTCATTGAAATCACTCAATGCCATACAAACTCCTCATGCATGCTCTGTGTATATATGCATTGAACCGCAGTGCACTTCCTATAGCTCTCAATTCCATGAACCTCGTGTGGTTCCATTTAGCTCAACGATAAAACATTGAAATCACTCAATGCCATACAAACTCCTCATGCATGCTCTGTGTATATATGCATTGAACCGCAGTGCACTTCCTATAGCTCTCAATTCCATGAACCTCGTGTGGTTCCATTTAGCTCAACGGTAAAACTATGGCAATGATGATAGAGAATTTTAACATTGTTATTTGTTCCTGAAACTAGAAACCTTAGATTATATTATACAATTACAAAGTATATAATCTATGTCAACTGTCATGTGCATTCATATAAACTCAGTAGCAGAGGTTTGGAATCAAGAATGGCCCATCGTTCCAACCAACATCATCACAAGATCTGATTAGAGGTGAAGAATAAAAATAAAATTGTTGAGACTTGGTCATTGTCTTTGCTTTACACTTTACTCCATGGTTCAGTTTGTTCTGCCCTTCTCATCTAGGAGGGAATTGCCTATAAAATAATAGTAATAGGCGCTCTATTTATGGCAATTTATGGGATTGCCTTTGACTTTGATTTATAAACATCAAAACAAAGCTGAAGTAAAAAGTTATTTTAACAACCGACAGCCTCTCAGTTTTCTAGGCATATATATATATATATATATAAATAAATAGATATCCTGTCTCACATTTGTTTTTCTTTATTTTTTCTTCTTTTATTTGTTATACAACACTTTTGTACCCGCAGTGCAGTGTAGGGACTGGCTCTTTAGAAAATTTTAAGCTCATTGGATCAAGAATCGAAGACGAGCTGTTTCTAGTGGGTAGAATTCATGTTTTGCCAGGACATGGTCTACTCTTTTTTTCACTTCCAACTGCTGTGGGTTCCTTATCATGTCAAGTGTAGACATAGGATCTCCTGTTTTTCGCCTCATCCGAGAAGTCTAGTTTTCCGATTCCACTACCCAGAGAGCCAGGTGTCTTTCATAAACACTTAGGAGGAGACAAATATCAGAGAGCTGAAAGCAAAAACAATAGTTGTTATTCAACGAAATGATGAGCATTACCATGAAACACGTTGCGCTGCAAATGGTGAATATTGAGAATATGGATCAGAATATTTCATGGAGCATCACAGGGTCACATCAAATGTTTTGATACTGCTTGACTTAAAAAGAATTATTTTTGTTTTTATATATATCTAATCAATCCTGTTTCATTATTTAAAATGTAAAAATAATATTTTCATACCCTGTATTACATTTTTAATTTGTATTATAATGACCTAATTCTCTTTTTTGACATCTTCGTTTATGTTAAACGCAAAACTCTCTCTCCCTCCCTCCCTCTTTCTCTCTCTCTCTCTCTCTCTCTCTCTCTCTCTCTTTCTTTTATTTTCATTTTATATGCTGTATTTTTTGTACCTACCCTTTACAAGATTATGTTACTTTTTCTTGTTAAACCCTCCCGTCCCCGTCTCTATCTTTTTTCCCCCTATCATTTGGCTGTCCCCTGTCTTAATCCATTTTGCAAGCCAATATGTTGTTTTTCATACCACCCTCTTCTAGGCCATCATGTACTCTGTTCTTCAAATCCGATCCCTTGAAGATTGTGAGGGCCGAAGGACAGTACATGTATGATGAGAAAGATCAGGCACATCTCGATTGTATCAATAATGTCTGCCATGGTACTTACTAGCTATTTTTGTTGTTGTCATTTGCTTATATAGTTTCAGTTTTATAGCAAGGTTGAGGCCAACTCCATACCTAGGTGTAAGTGGCATGCAAAGCCTTAAACAAATGATTCTAATTCCCATGCCTGTCGACATGACCACCGCCCATTGCTGAAAATAGAGTTTCATAGATTAATTAATTTTAACCACCTAACTACGATTTCGGGCGACGTGTGCTAGCTGCGATGAGGACGAATTCGTCCTCTCTAACTTGCTATTCGTTTCAAAATATGTGTAAGTTTATTGTATTCTAATGTGTAGTTTCTGAGATAATGTAAAACAAAATCATATAGGTCAATACCAAATAATGAGTCATTTTAAGTCACAATCTGAATACACTTAAAAGTATAAGTCAGCAGTCAAGTGGTTAAGATCCAGCACACAGTGATAAGAATACTTGATTGGCACCATTGATAATACTAATACTAATACCCTGTTTGATAGATTGTATAAAGGCCTTCTATAGATAGTTTAATGCAGTCTTTTTGCCTACCTGTCAGCTGTAGAAATGCATGGTATTCATGTTTAATGACTAACCTCCTTCCAAAAAGGGTCTTGAGAAAGTTGCTGAGACGGACAAGCTATAATAAAATCTGTCATTCACTTACAAACCTGTAAAATTCGTATTTGAATTAAACTTAAAAGTTTGAGTCTATATCACTGGCTCAACTTGCAACAGGAAATGTTTAACTCATTTTAAAAGTAGAAACGCTTTGTGGTCGTATCCAATTTTAACAACCTGTTGTGCTTCTCTCACATTGACTAATACTAAATTGACTAATACTAATACAAATTATACAAGTAACAATGCTTGGAGAGATTTATTTTCATATAGATTAAGAACATCTGAGAAGATTGTGTCAGTCATGTTTGTTTAAAAGGAAGTTTTTTTGTTGGTGTTGTGTCTAATTGAGCGTGCTATGAATCCTACTGTGTTGTATTGCTATGCCCCTAGAAGTTTTTTTCTTGTTTCTTGTCAAGATGGCGAGCCTGGAATTCAATGAACCCAACAAACATTTTATGATCGTTTGAAGATCTTTGCCACTTTGAAATGTTGATTTCATCAATTGGTTTCAATCGATCAGTAAATTTTCTTGACCGTCCACTGATTTCCCATTGGTCTCATAATGCTGCAAACTTTAAAGGGTGTAGCATATTTACACAAGGTTCATGGTATGGTCAGTTATGAGGGAATGTGTATGTCCAATATAAAAGTGAGGATCAGTGCGCTTTTAGTGTTAATGTCTGCTAATAATTTATTTTATTGAAAAATTTATTCTGCTGATTTTAACTCTGAAGTATTAACAATAACCTATGATTATATCCTAAGGAATGATATATATGTTTCTAAAATGCTTTTAACAAGGATGCCCAAAGGGGGAAATGAGCCAATTGTACACTGGCACTTGTCATTTTTATACAGTAGCATAATATTTTATGTTTGCTAAACTTCATTGTGTAATTGTCTCTCTATTAATTTGTTGCCCTGAAATTAATTCCCTATTGTTTACGATGGTGTCTTCCAGTCGGCCATTGTCACCCGAGAGTGGTGGATGCAGCCACGAAACAGATGAAGACTCTCAACACAAACTCGAGGTTTTTACACGACAACATCGTCCAGCTGGCAAAAAAACTGGTGGACACGATGCCAGGCCAACTGTCTGTGGTCTATTTCACCAATTCAGGGTATGTTAGGAACGGCTATGGTTAATCCTATATATGGGAATGAATGTGAAGTTTGCACTGATGATGGACATGAAATCTAATTGGAAAGGAATGCAGTGCCAGATGAGTAGAACAACAGACATGAAAAGGGAAGCAGATTTTGCACTTTCCACTCTTTGTCTATGTATGTTCTGGCACCACATTGTTGCCTTCCCCCCCCCCCCCCCCCTCCCAATCTAAATCTATTTGATCCTTCCAGTCTGTTTATGATATCTATCCCAGTATTGCCGCTTAGGTTAAAAGGAAGAATTAGTTTCAGTGTATGTTTATAGAAAAACATTGTTTCGTTTTGTTTTATACCCAGTTAAACTGTTGGATTTAATTTACTTTATTTATTTTAAGAGGTACATATTTTTCAAAATGTTGTTCCCATTCTCTAGATCTGAAGCAAATGATTTGGCAATCCGTCTGGCAAGGCACCACACAAAGGGAACAGAGATAATCTCTTTGGACAGGTAAATAGACAAAAAATATAATGATGATTTATATAATGATAATAGTGATATGACCTGTTGAAGCTATGTTGATCTAAATGAAAATGATAAGCTCCAATTGATTAACAGTACAGATAAAATACAATAGGTAATATAAATGTAAAGCATTTAGAGCATGGTGATGATTGTGTGTAAGCGCTTTATAAATGTACATATTTACATTTTTATTTTACTTTGTATAGTGATTAAAAACTATTATAGAAGTTATAGAAATAGACAACCTAAGTTGCCTTTGATTTCAGCATTTGTTTTTATTGTATGTGGAACCTTTGTAATACATTTTACACCAAAATCGCAAAATATGACCCCAGTTATACTTATTTATTGAGTTAGAATATCTTTACATATTTTGAGTTTCGGAGGATGGCAGCTTGCTACCTTGTGGTTTATACATTGGTTGTGAGTTAGATAAACCTGCTCACCTTTAAGTGCAAAGCAAACTTGTTTCTTGCAAGGTGTTGCTTTGCATATTCACTGTTTTTGTAAAAAAAAAAGAAGTTTTTGTACACATTTCCCGACAGGATATGACTTGATTATGTTAATATATGATTCTATTTTGTTTAACAAAGGAACGAAAGATCAATCCTATGCTCCTGGCATGGTTGTGCAATTCATTTTTGAAAGAGCTTACGAAAGGGACCGTAATGTGAAAATTTGATTACATGAGAAAGCATTGAAAAGGTAGATGAGTCTACAAAGGTATCAAAGTATTTAATGGATTTCTTTTCTCGTTGTTCCACTTCAGGGCCTACCACGGCCATGTCGTCTCCTTGATAGACATCAGCACCTACAAACTTGATGGCATGACAGATGGGGTTCACAAAAGGCCCTCATTCGTACATATAGTAAGTATTAGCCAGAATGCCCAGCCCTGGTGTAGGGGATAAGGACTTAAAGTAGAAAGTATCGCTTTGTCTGGATTCTTCTTTCTTTCTTCAACAATTTAACCTATTACTGTATTACACCTTTCAGTATTAGGCTTAATTAATTACTACAAATAAGTTTCCTTCACAAACCATTATCATCACTCATTTCCTTTGCATCGACTGATAGGACTAGATCCTTAGAAGATTTTTCTCTGCAACTTAACCTTGTTATTTTTGAAGTACCGGGAAAAAAAATCATGAGAATCCTTATTCACTATTGGAAAGTTGTTTGTCACTGTACTTTTTACTCACAATAGACCGATCTCTGGGAAATGGAAAACCCAAGCAAACGGTTTTCACCTATTCAATTCCTCTTCTTTGTACATTTTTTAAATATTACTTCCCTCCCATATATTATCTTCTTTGGTCTACCTCATAGCATCTTTCCCAAATGTCCTCTTTGGGAATTCTATTTTCCTTCATTTTATATAAAGGGCCAAACCATTATAAGTGATTGGTTTTTTTTTCAATTATATTATTAACGGTTTAAAAAAACCCAAAGAATATGGATGCCATGACTCATGATTTGATATTAAATTATCATTTTTAAACGAGTAGTTTTTTTTCTTTTCTTCTTTTCGTTCATTCTTTGTGTCAGATCTTCATAAAGTTATCATCCATTTTTGCCATTATTCTTGCCACTGTGTCACTCTGTGTCGATGTGAAATGGAGTAACAGCTGTGTCTCCAGTTATAGATTTAAAGCAAATTAATGTCATCGTCCCTATCAGATAAGCCTTCATACTAATTGAACATTGCAGCTAATCTGGATTTACAAAAAAACCAAAACCAAAATAAACTATATTGTTAGTGAGAAAATGACATGTGTGCCCAACTAGAGAGCTATCTTTAGACAAAATTGCTATCTTTAGAAATAAGTGCTCTCTTTTAGGAAAAAGTGCTAATTGAAAGTACAGAATGAATCATGGAAACAAACATGGAGACAGGATGCATTATCATATGATATTACGGAACATAATGGATTAATATCATAGTAGAAGACTAATACCAATAACCTAAAATAAGCTATAGTCACTATCCCTGAATCAGTTTACTTGTGGAAGGCATAAAGAAACGCCTACATCTCTCCGTTCATGCAGGCTTAGATAGCAATCTTCCACCTATATTTGATGTGACAAACTCTTTGCTTAATGGACATGTCGGATCCTGTCTGATTGTAATACCTTTGTTTTGACATTGCATATTATTGAATAGATCATCAATTACTGGCGTGGTATTGTCTCCAATAATCCAATACAATTCTTCTGCCAGGCTGAATGTCCAGACACTTACCGAGGCAAATACAGAGACATTGACCACAGCGCGGATGAGCTGTGCGATTTGTACTGTGGTGATGTCGACAAGATCATTTCCTCTGTGGGGAAAGAGAACAAGAAAGTTTGTTGCTACATCGCCGAGTCGATGCAGAGTTGTGGGGGTCAAATCATCTACCCCACAGACTATTTGAAGAAAGTTTACAGGTTGGTCTATTGCTGTCCTACTCGTGGCCACAAAGATATTGTTTTATATGACATGACACAGTGGTTGCCGCTCAAACTCATGTCTTGGTCAAATTTACTCTTTCTCAATCTTACATCTGTTTTTTCCCCCGCTTTAGTTAACCCTATGTTAAATTGCCATTAGATTATTATTATTATTATTATTATTATTATTATTATTATTATTATTATTATTATTATTATTTTTATTATTGTTATTATTCTATCATTGTTATTGTCATTATTATTATTATCACATAGGCTCAGAGTCAGAGGATTGTTTGTACAACTTGGTACCTCTTAGCCCAATAATTAAGACAACAGGACAGGTTCTGATGTGGTGGAAATACTATGTTCCCTTCTACATTCATTTTGCTACAGCTGCAAAACCGTTTATATTACACAGTCAAATTGGGAAAGCGTATATGATACATAATGAATTATTCATAGTTAAAAACAAATTTGAATAAACTGGTGGAGGTGTTTGTGATAATATGCTAAATCATATGCATTTGCATAATATGGTGGCTTAACATAACATTTTCTTGTTTAACTAGACGAGTTCATATTTGCAGTGTTAGTGCATTAATGTAGGATTAAAAAGAAAATTTGAATAAGCAGGTGGAAATGTTTGTATAATATGATATATTAAATCATATGTATTACTGGTGGCTTAACAAAAAACTTTCTTATTTATCTAGAGGTGTAGCCTACTTATTTGCAGTGTTAATGAATGAGTACATGTAGGATTTAAAAAAAAATAAAAAAATTGTGTCTGTGTGTTTCAGTTCGGTGCGGGCGGCTGGTGGAGTGTGCATAGCTGATGAGGTCCAAGTCGGCTTTGGCAGAGTGGGTACTCACATGTGGTCATTTGACGAACAAGGTACGTTGGGGGTCAGGTGGCGCAGTGGCTAAGTCACTTGCCTTTAGTTTGAAAGGTCGCGGGTTCAAAACTCTGTGGAAGCACTGGATTTTTTATCAAGACCTTGATCCCACTTTGGGGCGCTGCACTGCGATTGACGCCTGTGTTATTCCGGTCTACCCTTGGAATAGATCCTAAAGACAAATATCCCCCTGGGATGAATAAAGGGAATTTTATTTATTTATTTTGTACTTGACCCTTGGAATTTAGAACTCCTTGACCTCTACCATAAACCAGAGTTATTTAGACCACTGTGGGTTACTTTACTGTGGTCACTAACACAAAACACGCAGTGGGCTCATCACCTGCTCGTCTTTAATTTCTGATGCAGAGTCTTTCTAGCCATGTGTAAGGGGATGAGTGGTGTTAGTCCTCGTTGTCATTTGGATTTCCTTCCATTTGTCATGGCTGGCCCCTACACTTCTTTCTGTGTAGAGGACTCGATAAACCAACACACTTACACAAAACGTTGGTCTACTCATCAGTTGGTTGCTAGTTTCTGGCAATTTTGTTTGTCAATTCACATTAATTTTGTGCAAGTTTGATTGAACATGCATAGTATTTGACTTTTGTATTCATTTTGTAAAATAGGTCAGCAGAAATTTGTTTTTGAACTTTCTTTACTTTTATTGCGATTTCCATTGTCGTTCTATGACAGGAAGTATTCCGCTTCAGTTTCCATCCTACGACTTCAGCGTTGAGTAGTCCTTGACTCCACTTCAAAACCTGATGTCTTTGTGGGATGTCAATGTCATTATCTCACTATAACCGTTTTTTTATCTTCTTTTACTCACCTTTTTTCCTGAGGTCATGATTTCTTCCTGTCATGGATAATGCACCCATCGAGTCTAGAGTGTTCTCCACTTTCCCCAGACCTTTTCCATATAATCCACCCAGTTACGATTTCTGTATTATTTCTGTTATCTGGGTTTGCATACCTTTTTGATGTTACGTAAACTCCATTCACTTTTTATCTCTTTTTATTATTATTGATATTATCATTATTATTATTATTATGATTATTAATATTATTATTATTATTATTATTATTTTGTTCATTCCTTTCAACATTTCAAAATTTGACATTTATTGATCAATTAGAGATGATCTGAATAATTGTGCGATAATATTTTTACACACAGACAAAACAAACATCCACCTCAAAAATATTTGGAAGTTTTTTCCAGCCTCCTTAAACAGAGGTTATCAAAAAAAATAAAAAAATAAATGAAGGGACCTGCAGAGAGGGTTTCTCAAGAGAGATCCCTTGGTAATGACTCACTGAACCTTCAGTAACCTAGGAATTAGTTTAGAACAACGCATTCTTAAACATAGCACAAATGAAATATCCGATGTTTTTTTTCTTCCAGGCACTGTCCCCGACATCGTGACCTTGGGGAAACCTATGGGTAATGGTCACCCGATATCGGCTGTTGTCACCACTAGAGAGATCGCACAAAGCTTTGATAACTGTGGGGTGGAATATTTTAATACGGTTAGTTCTCAAGTCTTTTTTTTATTTTTTACTTTACAAATCGCTTTGACATACCAAAGACTTGGTTAGATGTTGAACGACCATTCTGAGATAGTGATTCATCATCTTCTGTGGAAAAGTGGCTAGAAGGAGGGATGATTGGTTTAGTGTAAGGGTTTGGTATCAGTAGGACAGGTGGTGTGAATGATGCAATATCGTAATCTGAAAATGTCTGAAGTGTCCCACCTTTTTTTTTGTTATCAGTGTCCGCCGAGCCCTCTCCTCTCATTGTTCTGTGGTTCTGATAAGTGGTATTCAACCTACTAAAGAAGCATAATCTTTATTTTATCTATTCGACATATGTTTGAGAGGGAAAAGGGGTGGGGGGGAGGGGAAATGGAGAGGTTGGGAGATACAGAAGTAGGGAGAGAGACTTATTGCATTATCACTGTACATAGCTGTATGTTTCTTTTTTTACCTCTTTCCCTTAGTATGGAGGAAACCCCGTGTCATGTGCCGTTGGCCTGGCTGTGTTGGAGGTCATAGAGAAAGACAAACTGAAAGAAAATGCGTGTCTGGTTGGAGACAAGATGAAAACTGAACTCACAGCCCTCAAGGTCAAACACCAAATCATTGGGGATATCAGGTAAACGAGAATGACGGTATCTAAGTCTTTTGATAAGGTAGACGTAGGCCTCAGTCCTGTGTGGAGACCGTCATCCTTCTTTGATCCTGGATTTGTTTCTATCTCTGCTTGGTGGTCGAGTGATATGATGATGAGACATTGCACTCGATTTGTCTTTAGGGTCTATTCCTAGGGTAGACCGGAATAACCCAGGTGTCAGTCGCAGAGCAGCGCCGCAAGTGGGATCAAGATCTTGAGAAAAAATTCAGTGCTTCCACTGGCAATCGAACTAAAAGTGAGTGACTTAACCACTGCACCACCGGCATAAGACAATTAGATGGTTGGTCTTTGTAATGTGGTTATGCAATATTTACTCCTCTGTTATAAATGCTGAGGAGATTGTGACACAAATACAAGGTCATCAATTCTTACTGTCTTATCCTGGTCATTACGGTTATAATATACGAAACTGGAAGAAAAGGACCAAAAAACAAACCAAGACTCTTAAAACCAATGAAGTAATGTCAATTGCCTGGTTTAAATGTCGCAACTAGCTGCAAAGTGCACTTTTTTTCCCTCTCTTGAATTTCATCCACCCCAGTTTGAAACTGATAAACCAAATGCACTTAAGATGCTGATAAGACAGAGTTTCACTAAAAAAAATAAAAATCCTACTGCGTTTGGATACTTGAAGGTCGTTGACCTTGTTTTGGTTGTTGGCCGAGGTCTGTTTCAAGGAGACAGCAAGGCTGATGCAAATTGCAACATAAAAGCGTTATCTGTCAGACTGTATCCTTGGCCTTATCTCTATATCTCGCTCTCAATTTCCCTTTTCCCCTTTGTTGGGGATGGGCCAGCTAGGCCTTATCTATCTTCTCCCAAACAGTTGCTACGGCTTGTTATCATCTGTCAAGGTTTATGGAGGAAATGACGTTGTTCTTGCCACTCCTGTTAGGTCATAGGGTGCTGCTCTGCAAGGTTGTAGAAGTGTTACGACAGACAGAGTACTTGACCCTAAAAAGATTGGGTTGAAGAGGAAAATGAAAATAAATGCAAAGTCATCTTTTGATCTCGTTCATTGTTCTGGGTTTGGATCGTATAAATGTATTTATCTTTTTGTGCACTTTCCATATAACAGATCTCCTCTTTTAAAAAATATTTATAGTTGGGCATCATTTGCATTTTAAAGATAGTCATTTAAATGAGTTATCCACTGTTACTAGAGCTGGGTCGATTCACTAACTCCGCTCACCGCTCGCAACACCCGGAGACAAGACCCAATTAACTGTTACAGGGGTGTAAATGGCTAACGAAACAAAAATCTGTAAACATCATCAAGACCAAAGATAGACTAGTAGGTCTAAAATCATAGCTTGCCACTAATGTATAAAAAAACAAAAAAGTCTGAAATCAAAGTGAAAAGTCAATTCTTAATTGTCTGTCTCCACAGGGGCATTGGTATGTTTTGGGGCTTGGACCTTGTGAAGGACCATCACAGAAGGGAACCTGCAACCGAAGAGGCAGCCTATATTGTCAGAAGGTAGGTGTGGCTACAGACTCAGCCCTCACGTTCACATTCTCCTTTTTGTTTGCACATGCAGTTCTATATTATTGAAAACTCTATTCCCATAAATCGTTCTTCATCTGACATGATCTTCCTCATCTACCCAACAGCAAAATGAAACATGAGCCTTTGGGACTAACTCTTTCATTTATTGCAAGACAGAGTAGAGGGCCTAAAACAATTGATTGCTTGAATTTCTGTTCATTGATAGACTGCTTACATAGTAAATGCGAGTGATTAATGATTAACAAAGCGTCATTAAGTGAACAAATGTGGGAAGCAATGGAAAACTTTCACACTACGCTGCATGCCTAGTACAAATCTGCCGAGGTTTGAAGTAGTCTGTTCAAGAGTTAACGGTTATGTATTATTATGAATGTATTTGGCTTTCTATTCTCTGACAAATCTCGTTGTTGAGCTGGAAAGTCGATGGATCAGGAGATTAATTAACGACGGGCAGGGGATGAGACCACTGTGTCCAAATACCTTTGTGGATCATGAACAATCCAAAATGCAGTGTTGTTCAATTCAAGTCACAAACAAATTTTCTGTAGTGGAAATATAGAGTATGTAAATTAGCTTCAATGATTGACAGCACAAAACAGCGACGTTTCGACCAAAAGGCCTTTGTCAAGCGACTATTAACAAAGAACAATTAGGAATAAAACAGTACGAAAATCAGGCAAATAGTCGAGGACTCAACTTAGAGCCTAGCGATGGCCAGCACTCGAGCTCAGTACCTCTCGATTTATAGTCTGGTAGCTTAACCACTTTACCACCGTTGCTACAAATTTGTCCTCTTATTGAAGATGGATGGGAGTTGGATTATGTCCTAGTCAATTCGTTTTAATGTCTGTGAATAATTATAACTTTTGTCTTTCACCTAAATCTTTCAGGATGAAGGAGGAAAAGATTCTCATCAGTCGAGACGGTCCCAACGAGAACGTCATCAAATTCAAACCGCCGATGTGTTTCAGTCTGGAAAACGTGGCCACGCTCGTCTCACAACTGGACTTGATGTTTACCGAACTGGCCACTGCTAACCTTAATGGACACGGCCAGAATGGCAAAGTTCATCACAAAAACTCCTCGGCCAATGGTGTTGTTGAAACAGATGAACCGCCGATGAAGAAGGCCAAGGAAGCGCCAAGTCTAGTCACTCCTCAAATTGAAGTCCGTTGATGGAGACGAGACGATTTAGGTCCATTAACTTATGTGCCTTGGGGTGATGTGAACCCATCCAAAAAAAAATAAAAATGACAATCCTAAAGAAAGATGTTGCTAACCAAGACTATCGTCTTGAAAATAGTATTAACAACAGACTTTTATCATTTAAAAAGAAAAATTGAAAGATTTTGATAAGAGTTAAAAGATTATTTTTCTTGCATTGCTCTTCAGTTTTTAATTTAATTTTATTCTTGGAGGATCATCTCAAATTGAGACCTGACTTTGAATTGATTGAGTAAATTTGTATATTTTTATTTTTAGAAACTTAAGTGTGATCATTTATCATCAGATTTTAACCTTTTAACAAATATATTATAATGGATTTGATTTGTTGAATGGATTATATTATATACACATGTATATACATGTGTATATATATATATATATATATATAAAAAGAATTTTATTGCGAACTGCAGTGATTTAAAATTTTCACTCAATATATCTGGTTATATTGGTCAATAGAAGATGGCGTAAACCTTCTTTGAAATCTTAAGCGATTACAAGTTACTTTGTATGGAGATAATATTATAGTACATGTTGTAAAATATATATAGGCTTACCCACAAATCTTTGATACTAATGCAATTCTTTCAGTGAGAATGAGATTTCATAGCTAAGTTTTATTAGCTGTTGATCACTACATAATGTGTGACTACTTTTATTATCTCCCATTGTCCTTCAGCGATTCATATTCATATTTTTATAATGAATTAATAGATGTGTACCGATGACGCAGTGCAAGACTGAAAAAAGTGGCAAATTTGTCTTTTTTTTTTTAAATTGCTTCATTCCATAAAATTGATACCAAGGTTGAAGGGAACTCTGTGATAAAATTGAAAGAATTCAAGCGTTGGGATTTAAACCCATAGAATTATGAAAATTATCTATCCCGTCAGGAAATGTGATTTTGTTTCTTGCCTTGGTCTTTCCCTGAGAAATTGATACCTACTTTAATGATATTGATACCTATTTTAATGATCCAAGTGCTGAGAAAATAGCGGGTGTCTCGAAACAATTTGATCCGTCAAGTTTTCAAGATCTTTACTACGAAAATCTCATTAAAATCTAGACTGTATCAGCATTTCATTACTTGTCTCTTAACTTATGCTGTGGCAAATATATTTCATCCATTGCAATGACTTTATCTGGTACCTCAATATATTATATCATATTTTTTTGTTCAGGTCACCTTCATTTTAATTTTAACCTCGTTTCCTATGATGCATCTTTTTATGTTATATATTATTTCATCAAATATTAAGGATCTGTTTGTGTTGATAGTTTTAATTTAGGTGTTTACATCTGAAAAAAAATAAGTTTTTTTTTTTATGTCTTATTCATATATTGCTGAAAAGTTCCAAAAGATCATGAAGATTTTTAATAACATGGGAGTGTTTTACACTGGTTGTGCTGGAAAGGATACACAGGCCTTGTGGTCATTCTTAGTCTGCTAACATAGTCAAAGTGTGTTATTAACAAAGCACTATTAAGCAAACAAAAGACTTCTGGGTTTATGCTTAGAACCCAGCAAGGGATGTCACTCAATATATTATACATGGACATACAGGGTATTAGTATTATCGGTTATTCCCCCTGTATTAATTTTAACTCAGGTCACATCACTCCATGGCGGATTAGTCCAGAGGTAGTGGGCTGTTTTCTGTTTACGGCGAGGCGGAGTTGCCGTGGCAGGCATGGGTTCG
>JARDUL010253260.1:0-10492 GCA_030265205.1 Dirona pellucida
TCTCTCTCTCTCTCTCTCTCTCTCTCTCTCTCTCTCTCTCTCTCTCTCTCTCTCTCTCTCTCTTTCTCTCTCTTTTTGTGTGTGTGTGTGTATCCAGTTTATTGTGTAACAAATATTTATGTGTCTATCTATCCATCTGTCCATCTATTTTCTTAATTTGTTTATTTATTCACCATATTTTACTCTATCTCCCTTTATCAGCTGTTGCACTGTTATTATATGTCCATGCACCATCTCGAGGAATTATTATGGTGTCATTTTATTGCCTCGCCAGCTGTTCATCCAGCAGCATCTAATCTTAACTATTTGCCCGCACTTCTTTCAATTCCAGAGCATTTTATCTTTTCTTCTTTCGTGTTAAATGTTGTTTGGTTTGTTGTTGTTGTTGTTGCATAAATAAACGATACATAGAATGTATATAACGAGATGTTATATATAGTA
Source organism: Dirona pellucida (assembly GCA_030265205.1). Classification (NCBI taxonomy): domain Eukaryota; kingdom Metazoa; phylum Mollusca; class Gastropoda; order Nudibranchia; family Dironidae; genus Dirona; species Dirona pellucida. The sequence goes on from JARDUL010253260.1 coordinate 442, forward strand.
TATAAAGCATTGAAGAGAAGACCATGTAACCTGTTTCGATTGATTTACTCGTAAGTTAATAATTTAGATTTACTTGGAATCCGACCGCTGATTGAACGTTTTGTTGTTGTCTTTGGTATGACTTATAATAATATAATATTAAGATATGACGATGGCGTGGTGCTTTGTGTTGAGGAATTGTGCTGTGGTGCTCATTAAACAGCAAGTGTAAACATGACAAGTGGTGTAGCAAGGATGGTTATGAGTGACAACGCGAGAGGGGCAGTGTCCCCCTGCTCAACTAGTTCTGTGCTATCAAATACTCACTTGTGCTGGAGATGCAAGTAAGCATATATATATAATATGTATGTCTTTAGAGATGTGCATCATGATAATATGTGTGTACAACAGTCATATATTTAAAAAAAATTTGGATGTGTTTTTCGGTCTTCAATTGGAATGTTTTCATTTATTTAATCATAAATATTTAGGAATTTGAAAGATTCCCCAACATATTGTTTTACTGCCTTCTACACATCTTTTCAATATAATATAGCCCATGTCAGGAGCGTCACTAGATTAGAATATTGGACTGTATTCAAAATTTTAGATGAGTTACGCAACTGTTATATTCAGGCACGCACAGGAAGCCAGGCATCTTGACGCCCTGGTCCCCATGGCATTCGTTATGTGATAGTCAAACCTTTGGCTTAACGTGGCATGCTATTCCCCCATTGTTCAAGGTAATTCATTATATTCATTTTCCCCTTTTCTCTCTTCTGAAGGATGACAGTATCAAATGGTGACACAGAGCTGGGGGTGTCAGGACCAGATGCCGACCCACACTTGCCTCCGCCCGGCCCCACCCTCATTCACCCATGTGTAGACCCACCCCTTTGCCCCAACTGTACCCGGTTGGAACTGTCCTTTTTCGACCCAGCATGTCCAGGCTGCCGAGAGATCCTGGTCAACCCATCCACCTCAGTGCCTGAAATCTTTGCCATCCTGCGTCAATGGACGCCTCAGACACAGCAGTCTATTGAGCTCCTGGTGGACGAGGTGAGAAAAGTCATGCATGTCTTGAAATGAGTATTAAAACCAAATATATTTGTTAGGAAATCGGACCAAAAAGCAGTCAAGTTCCTCTTTGGTCCGATAACAAGGGGTAAATAAGAGCTTTCCAAATGTGACCTGGAATCTCTTTTTTATGTCATTACAGTTCAAGGCTCCACAAGTCACGTGTTTTCAATGATTTACAATAACTCAAATTGTTTTTGGTAGCCCTTTTATAAGATAGTGATTTGTTCTACTATATGTGGCTCTCTAAATAAAAGTGACTCTTATTTGAATTACACTCTATGACTTGTAAAATATGGAATTTTTATTTTTCCTTGAACAAACATATGTTGTGAAGCAGTGGAATTCATGTTTTTTTAAAGTTTTTTATTTATTTTTTAAAGTGATCAATCAATGTAAGTAGTATGAATTGTAAGAAAATTGTTATTTTTATGATATTCCTTTAAGATTTATTCATGGTTTTTTAGTCTTTGCTTTATAAATTATTATTTCAAGTATGGAAATGGAATACCATATATTTACATTTTCAAAATAGTCATTCTCTTGTAATTTACAATCAGTCTTATAGTAAAAAACAGATAGAGACTTTAGAATCCAAAATCCATGCACAAGTCACACCACTCAAAAATAGCTAATTTAATAACAACCATAGGAAAGACGTTTATCTTTTTATCGAGGTGGAATCACTCATGATACAGCTTACGTTGCAGTGACTTGACATGAATATTAGTTGATTTTTATACAATAACTTTCAGGTCCTGAAGAGAGGTGCCAACATCAACGATCGTGATGGTCTGACAGACATGACCTTATTGCACTACGCAAGTAAATCAGGGGCTGCTGGGATTGGGGACTCTGAGGTGGCCAAGAACATTGTGTCCATGCTGATAGAAGCAGGAGCTGATGCCAATATCCGATGCCGGTGGACCAACATGTCCGCCCTTCACTACGCTGCCTATTTCGATGTCGTACCAGTCATTCGCATTTTACTAAAGACAACCAAAGCCCTTGGTATGTTTGCAGGAAAGCTCCGATATATGATATGAATTATGCTTTTGATTGTTTATTTTTGAAGATATTATTTACACTCTCTTCTAAAGAAAAGTAGTTGCTTTTATTTTTTCCTTGTAAAAAATAAGTGCTTGTCTTTTTAAATTTTGCATCATTCTACAAATACAATTTAAGACTAAAAGAATTTTCTTTGGCCACCAAGGTATTTACTACATCCTTTTGATCCAGCAATGAACCCTTTAAGCAGGTCGTCCACTGTCTTGACTTGGTACCTGATCAGGTTGCTTTTTGTTACAGACAGTGGGGAAATCTAGTGGGGTTGTGGACAGACGTAAGAAACAAATATGTTGATTAGCCTTCTGTTACACCAACAGCTATCCGATTAGATACTTTAGAGGGAGTGGAGCGCTGTCATTACAGATTTGTGTTGTTGTCATTATAACAAATTGTTTACTTTTCCTCTACAGACATTGACAGCACTTGCTCAGAGTTTGAACATGGTACAGCCCTTCACATAGCCGCTTCTAACCTGGCCTATGATGCCTGCAAGCTCTTGCTGCAGAGTGGAGGCAGTGCAGTGTTGAAAGACGACTTGGGACGGAGGCCTATTGGTATGTTGTATAATATTTAATGTCACTTCTGTGCTTTTTTAGGGTTTGGGTCACTACTCAGCTAGGGTGGAGAGGCAGGAATGGTAAAAATGGTAAACTTGAGTGCTGGCATTCCATAAAGACATGTTAAAGCTTGAATGACTCTCTGCCAAGTGTGGAAGGCAGTGAGTTTGTTGTTTTGTTTTACGTCTGAATACGAAAAACACAGGACGGGTCAATAAATTTGTTTATTTGTTTGAGTTATCTGTTTGCTTATTTACATAATTTCACCTCTCCTCATATCATTCATAATGCAATGATAATATGTCACAAGCATGACATTGTGTATTGTACTTGTCTGAATAATGCCAATTTTATGTTACTCCTCCTTGTCAGGACTATGTCTTCAGTATCAAACAGATATTATTACTGTATTATTTTTTTTATAGCTAATTAGATAATATCATAGGAAAGTAAGAATGAGGTTAGGGTAGCAAAAAAGGACATGGTCTTTTATAGGGAAACATAAATTTGCTAAGTTTCAAATCAAAAATTGAAATGCCAATACTCTATGACTGGGAAATTATGATGAAATGCAAACATCCTCTCATTTGCCATAAAGGGACTTTGTTTAAAGATGTTAAATATTTTTTTATATTGCTGATTACTTATAACGTGTGAATTCCCTGAAAGAACCATGTAAGAGTAAGACTTATAGTGATAGAAGCATGATGGGTGTTTGAAAATAGGACATTGACTTGACTTGACCTGACTTGTATGCATCAGTTATATTAATATTTTATCTCCTCCCCCTTCCTCTCCATTGTAGACTGTGTTCCAGACCCTGAGAGCTTTGAGAAGGAATCTGAATTGAATGTACTAGTGGCCAAGCTGAGAATAATCCTGGGAGAGGCTCTGCCGTCGAGCCCCAAGCCTTTGCCTGTCAACTACGACTTGGTACAGAGTAAAGTCACATTGCAAGCCCTGGGTCTGTCACTGGGGGACAAGATCATGGTTGGGGGAGTCAAGGTGAGATATTGTATGAGATGCATAGAATCATTGATTGAGGGAAGGACAGGTGGGGACTTGATATGTTTTATGAGGATGTAAGGAAAGCATATAAGTTGATGGCAGAGGTCAATATTTATATTGAAGGAGGACTTCTTTCATTTTATATAGATGTGTCTTTAAAAATGTTTTTTTTTCTTGGAAACACATTCATTGTATACAGAGTCGCAAAGAATAATTGATTCTGATAGCACCTGTTGCGCTTGTAAAATATCCTTTGTTTTTATAGCTGACAAATAAACACAGGCAAACATGGCTGAAATCTGAGATCATTGAGTTTAGGAGCTTGCCAAGAATTTGGATCCATACTTGTTTATAATTCCTGACCCAAAGAGTCTTTTTGTTGTTGTTGTTGTTGTTGTTGTTGTTGTTGTTGTTGTTGTTGTTGTCATTCATAGATAGTTTTAGTACCTGTGTGTAGATTTTGGATATAGTTGCTGTGGGTCCAATTTCACATGTTGGTGCCTCTTTCACCGTTTGGCATGGGGTTGAACCGTAGGTAATCTGCAAACAGTGTTTATTTGTGTCAATTGGAAATGTAGTATAATATTATAAAGTGTAAAAGTGAAATGAATGATAGATTCTTCCCCAGAATTAGAACAATATTATGCAATATTAGATATATATGGTTTTGCTATCGTTGACGATTTTGTAATTACGCCTTGCAGAGTGGAGTGTTGCGTTACTGTGGTCCTGCCGAGTTTGCCACTGGAATCTGGGCTGGCATTGAACTGGACGAACCGGCTGGAAAGAACAATGGTAGCGTGGGAGGCATCTGTTATTTCACATGTGCAGACAACCATGGTACGTTGACAGGGACTTGAGAATTTGATGACTAACTTAAAAAGGAAGGAATCCTTGCTTCATTTCGAATCATCATTTTTAACTACTTTTCAGCATGTGTCCTTGTTTATATAATGTGTATAACAGGTTGGTGATTTTTATATATAAAGGCTCATTTTTTTTGGGTGTGGATATATTTCACTCTAGGTAAAAAAAGATTAATTTAATTTTGTCTTGACTTTTCTATAACTGTTTAGCCTGAATTCATGTATTTTTAAAGAGCTTTTCATAACCAATTAATATTTTTTAAGGTGCAAATACTAGAAAGATATAAAATGAAAACCAAGCTGAGAAAGATATCAAATGAACGCCACGCTGGTTCCCCTCAAACTCATGCAGCGTAACAAAAAGGACACTTGATGTGCAGGCTTTACAAATATAAAGAATAGAGATACTTTAAATCTTAAGTAACCGCTGTGTCCTGTTCCTTCTCCTTCAGGCATATTTGCCCCCATCAGCAAGGTGACCAGGTTGGGAGTGGTACCAAGGGTGTCTACCCCTCCAGCGCCACGCAAACAACACTATGGAAGGGAGTTGAGTGGGGTGGACGTGTCCAGAGTCACCGCCAAAGTTAATACAGGTAATTTATCTTGTCATGGAGAAATGGAAGATTATTATAGCAAGTGGTACTTACAAAGGTTGCGAATAACTCAGTTTTATAGAAAAGTATACTTCTTTTTTTTTCCTCTAGAGTTTGTACACTGTTGTTGCTTCATACCTTGGCATTTAAAAGTTGTCTTTAGAAAATGGTTTTATTTTCCTTTAGGGGTTTTGTTAAAAAAAGATAATGAGGTATCTAGAGTGGAATTTTAATTTCAGCTATGTTAGACTTCCTTTCTTTAAATCTTTATATAATCATCAATAGTTTTTGGAATGGGAGTTGAGTATCACAATTTACATCGCTTTCTATTGATCTGCAGTCACTCTCTTCAAGTGCTAGTTGATTTTTTGTTGATTACATGTAAAAAAAATACGACTTTATTATCATCTTTCCCCCAAATCAGGTCTTTCTAAACAGTCATCATCAGACCATGGCATTGAAATAAATGACAGAGCCATTGTTGCAGGACAAAGGAAGGGGACGATACGATTTATTGGAGAAACTCAGTTTGCACCAGGTATGTAAGGTCGTCCTCTTCCATATACAATTCTGCTGTGTTTGTGCAAATGACAAAAATATTTATATTTACAAATCCCTATCATTATCATGAAAGAAACAAGATTTAATTTAATTTTTTTCTAGTGTAAATAAATAACATTCTGAAGTTTGAAAATGTAAGAATCACTTCCTTTTTTTTCTTTCCATCCTAGGTGTCTGAAAATGTAAAAGTCACTTCCTTGTTTTCTTTCCATCCGAAGTGTCTGAAAATGTAAAAATCACTTCCTTATTTTCTTTCCATCCTAAGTGTCTGAAAATGTAAAAATCACTTCCTTCTTTTCTTTCCATCCCAAGTGTCTGAAAATGTAAAAATCACTTCCTTCTTTTCTTTCCATCCTAGGTGTCTGGTTTGGTGTTGAGCTGGATAGACCAGCTGGCAAAAATAACGGATCTGTCAATGGAGTGACGTACTTTGAGTGCAAACCTAAACATGGCGTCTTTGCCCCAGCCACACGAATTCAAAAGTAAGGCAGAGTTATGAAGAACAGTTTGCTTTATGAACCTGATGTGAATGAAATAATTCTCTGCAAATGATATGTTGGTACAATTTATTTTTTGAAACATTACTCGAATTGCGTTAGTTGACCAAGATTTAGAAATGAGCACCAGTTTTACAACCGGGAAAATGATCTGTGGAAGACTGATGTCCTTGTCCAAGAAGGATGACGCATTGTCACTCTTGACAGCTTTACGCTACCAAACTGGCATATGCACCAGCTCTATGGGCGTCAAGGTTCTTACAGACATTATTGCACGCGAGTTGTCTTAAATTTCTCTCTTCAATTTTTTCCAGTGTGATGATAATATATTCTGTTCACTGTTTTAAATATTTCTGTCCATAATGCTTATATCTATGTATATATAATTTTCAAAATATCATCCCCAGATTGGGAGATAAACGTTTCAGCTCTAATGAATCCCTGGACACCATCAGCTGGGGAGCCGTCTCAGAGAGAGTGGAAAGGAGACCTGCTTGTGAGTCTTGCCTTGAATTAGTAATTAAAGTATCAATTTAGACAGTTTGAATTAAACATTTAAACAAATAGGATAGGTTGAAAAAAGAAAAAGAGAGAAAAAATGAAAGAAGCTCTGTATGGACAATAAGAAAATGTTATATGTTAAAGTCATTTAAATTGTAAAACAAATAGGATAGGTTAAGAAAAAAGAGAAAAGAGGAAAGAGAGAAGCCCTTCAGGGATAATAAGAAACTTAAATTTTATTATATCCATTCAACTTAAAATGTTTGGTATATTTAAGGTGATAAATGTAAGGGACTCTTATTGGAATTCTACAAACTCTAATGGGATGTAAAAACTTTTTGCAAGTATCTATGGTATGGAATTTTACTGTGATTTTATTGATTGTCATTTAAACACCTCGATTGTTTCTGTAGCTGGCTTATCAGGGAGGAGCAGAACGCCCACTAGAAGTCTCGGCAACAGCAAGGCTCACCTGGACCTGTCCCGTGTCCCTGGGAAAGGGCCGGGTCAGGTATTGGAGGTTGGAGTCACTGTCTTATGCAACAACGAACTAGGTAAGGAAAGCTGCAGTATTAGCCAATTGTTTTTTCCTGGATTTTTGTTTTTTTGTTTTACGTTCCTTTTATCAATGGAAGATGTAATTAACAAATGTTTAGTTTAGCGCAAGATTATTCTCGAAAACAGATTAGTTATTCTGAAAGGTGCAGAAGAGCTCAAATTATTTTATTTCAGATTTATGCAATTTAAAATTGGTGTGCAGAAGTAAGAATAAAAATAACGGGACAAGAAAAGACTTTACTTCTTACTTTTTTTTATTAACACTATTTTTTTAATGGGTGTTTTCACAATAAGGATATTTTTTTGTTTTAGTGTATTGTGAAACTTTGAATTTATAAATTTGAATTCTTGGGCTTTTTAAAAAATGTGTTGGCTGGACAGGAAAGTATATTATTATAATTTTGCAAATATCTTGGGCTTACCCTTATTTATCATTGTAAAACGCTGCATGGCCTATTTAAAAAAAATCAGCCTTAACATAAGATTATTTTTTTAAGTACTGCAAATAAAGATGTTATCCTTGTTCAGCCCATTGTATGAAAAAGCACAAAAAACACAATGTGCTAAATAGGAAGTAAGAGTTTTTATATTACTGATTACTCACAGAATAATATCATTTTTATGTCGTGTATTTACAGGGCGAAAAAAAACCCCAACCTAACAAAACAACCTCAAAACAACCAATGATTTGCATTTCTTAGTCCATCTCTAACACTTTTAATAGGCACAGATTCAACCAATGTATGAAAACATAATCCCAATTTCAGATTTCTGATTACCATTATTTCGGGGTAAGCCGCTTACATTTGACTCCCTGCTCAATTGCATGATATCATCAGATACATTCAGTTTTCAATTAGAATGGAAAAACAAAAAAAACAAAAACATGGATTGGAATGAAAGCAAGAATGATTATATTCTGATGAAACTAGAATGTGCCACAGTGCAGCTCAGATCTAAAACAATGTACAGAACCAGTGGGTTTTCAGAATCTCATTAATTTTAGTTCTAAATTTCCATCATGTGTTGTAGCCTTCGACACTATTGATCATTTATATTTTTTTTCCATCTTGTAATACATCGGATACCTGACCCAGAAAGGCCCCACAGGTCTTGATGAAGAAAGAAGAATGTATGTCGTAGACAGTGTCCTCTTGCAGCAAGAACGGTTTCACAAATAAATCATTGACAAACTTAATAATTGGGGGGGAAAGAAAAAAAAAAGTGAAAACGACTTATTTTGTCATGAGCAGGGATAATTTACCTTTGAACAATTTCAATTAACACCTTGCCGGAAGAAGTTGTTTTTTTTACAACTGAGGGCTAAACCACCAAGACTATGATTGATTTTTTTTACATCCAAGTTCCATTGTGTTATTGCTATGGTGTGCTCGGCTCCTATTTTTTTTTATTAAAAAAATAATAATTTCTAAAACTTTTTTCTTTTGACGATGCTTTTGTATGACCTCATTTTCTAAATCCAACAGTGAAATGTATTTGGTTTGCTTTTTCTCCTTCCCATCAGCTTATGTTTGAAGATCTTGACCAACTTTGTCTTATTACAGATCCTCCCCTTTTTATTTTCCTTTTGAAAAAAAAAAAGAAAAAGAAAAGACGACACTGTCTTTGTAGAAGAATTTTGGCAATGTTTTGTATCATTTGCTTTTTTAGAATGTTTAATTCGCATTGTTTTCTTTCAGTCCTAATTTCTTTTTGAAAGTAATTGATGGTTATAAAATGTGCACTATGTCATATATATATATGCATTATCTTGCCCCTGTAAGAAATGTCTTCTCACTTTCCATGATGAAATATTGCATCATTTTGATAATCAAGTCGACGGATTCAAAGTCTTTGATATTATTCTGTCTCAACCCTCCATGTATTGTGGCCCTTTGTCTGTTCTGTCTCTCCCTTCATCAAGCTTAACTGCCACATGTTTATGAGTCATGTCTGTGATTGTAAATCCAACCATGGACACAGAGGGACTTTGAATTTGATGATGAAGATAAAGATGGGGCTATAGACGATATCCCTGCACAAGTACAGGCTCACAGACTTTACTTCAGCAGGCCATGTCATTCAATATCCTCTCAACTCACTGATGAGCATAAAGTAGAGCATTCTGTTAGGAGCATCATATTAGTATTAGCCTACTAACATCTTTCTCTGCCTGTAGGTGGGTTCTCATTCACACCTGTCAAGTGATGAAAAGTTTTATGTAAAGTTAAGAGACTTTCCCAGGGAAATGAACCTCAGATCTTAATGATTGGCCATTCTAACCACTTGACCATGACACCCCATTTTTGATAGGAAGTATGACTGTGTCAGCAATAGAGTTGGACGTGTCCTGGGTGATCATGTGCATTGCATTCCACATATGTGGGATAACCAATTTCATGAAAGAAGTCAGTTAAGATGGTTTGGCCATTGAAATGAAATGGAGGAAAATAAAGTCCCTTTAAAGATATTATAGTTATATATATGATTGTAAACAATTGGAGAAGAAATTATGTGCTGGGGTAGACCAAAGAAGATGTGGAGGGCTGTAATATCAGAAAATGTAGAAAGGAGAGGAAATAGATTAGTTGATACAATGAAAAGGAACTTGTGGAAGATATTTTGTTCATAGTTATTAAACTTAAAGCTGAAGGATGCGCAAGGTATTGATAAAAATAGTTTCATGCTTTGCCTTGTGGTGCTGCACACACAGTAGTGGCAGATGATCTCCTTGTAACTCATCCACAAAAGTCACAGTTTATGTATGAGAGAAATAACAGTAGTGG